>CABHPQ010139632.1:31994-76136 GCA_902168405.1 Peromyscus aztecus | reverse complement strand
TGTTTGTATGTTGTGGTTTGGTTTTTGTTTCTGAGACAGAGTTTCATTGTATAATCTAGACTGGCTTTGAACTTAAGATCTTCCTGCTTCAGCCTAGTGCTAAGATTGTAGACCTCTGCTAACCAAGCTCAGTCTCTTCCTTGTGTTTGATCTCTGGTAGTAAGCCCAGAATCTAACTCTTTTTAACTGATTATGCAAGGCTTATTAACTGAGTGATCTAGCCTTTCCCCCTGTTTGAAATACAATTTTTTAATATAACTTTTATTTCTGTGTATGTACATGTGTCAGTTCTCGGGCTTATAGGTAGCCGTTAGCTATCCAGCGTGGGTTCTGGGAATCAAACTTGGTCCTCTGTGAGAGCAGCAAGCACTCTCAACCATTGAGCCAGCTCTCCAGCCCTGAAATACTATTTTAAGTCTGTATTCAGTACTCATATATACTAGTTTTGGGTCTTAGACTTTCAATTCTGTTTCATTTGTTCCTGTATATACTTTTCCCCCTGTATCATTTGTTTTTGTTAGTTGCTTTATGATGTATTTTATCTAGCATCACACCTATTTATTTTACTATTTTCTAGTCCTTTCATTAGTGTAGATGAACTTCACCATTGTTTTTTCATTCTCCAGACCTAACAGAGCTCCTGGGAGCTCTGTTCAACCCACAGATTCATATAGAGGAGATGTTTTTATGAGATTCCAATTTGGCTCTTATGAATAATGCTGCTTTAAACTTGTATGTACCATCTTTGGGTAGGCTTGTTTTTGTTTCTCTTAGGTGACTATCTTAAGAGTGGAATTTCTGGGTTGTATAGTAAGTGTGTGTCTTGTAGTAAAATGTCATACTATTCTATAGAAGTTGAGTCATTATGCATCTTCACCAGTAATGAATGAGGATCCTCGATACTTTAGCCCCTCTAGTCAGCCTCTCTGGTTTCAGTGGGAAGTAGTCTCACCCCACTCTGCATTTGTTAGGTGCAAATTGTGTCTTTTTTACTAAGACTATGACACAGCTCATAGTCTGCTTTGTTGAATCTTCCACTGTATTTGAAAAAAGTGTCTTTTATACTGTGGACTAAGGTGGATGATGGTGCTGTTAGTATCCTTACTGATTTTCTGTGTACTTGGTCCTGTTTCTGCTTTTGGTTTTTGCTCTATTTTGATATTCTGGGATTTGTTGTATCACTTACTGAATTAGTCTTCACAATGAATTGATCTTTGTAATTAGAAATGTCCTCTAGGTTTTGTAATGTTATTGGTTCTTAAGTCTCTCTTGATAGTAAATACTGTGTGTGTCTCCTTTTTGTCTGGATTCAGCCTGCCAGTCCTTATCTTTCAATAGCCATTAGGGTATTTTCATTTAGTAATGCTGACAACATGGCAAGGTTTAATCACCTCTGTTGGGACTTAGTTTCTCTTTATCCCATTTCCTTCTTGGGTTCTTTCTTCCTTTTTTATTTACTCTTATTTTGTATTAATTTAATACCTTTTGGTGTTTATTTATTAATTTTGAGACAAGGTCTCACTATATAGTCCTGGCTGGTTTGGAACTTGTTATGTGGACCAGGTTGGCCTTAAACTAACAGAGACCCATTTGCTTCTGCCTTTGAGTGCTGGGATTAAAAGACATCTGTCACTGGCTTGGTATTTTATTTTATCTTCACTATATGCTCAGTGGTTTTTGTTTTTCTTTTTTCCAGGATTTATCATTTATACCCTGAACTTACTGCAATCTACCCTCAAATAATTTAATGGTGGGGAAATTTTCAGAAGATGCTTTTGTTTCTTCCTTCTGTTTTTTTGTGGTACCTTGCTACCTTGTCACACAACTTGCTTTCATATTTGTTACAAGTTTTGCTTTAAACATTTAATTTTTATTTATTTATTTATTTTATTTATTTTTTTGTTGACTTTTTTTTTTCCCTTTTCAAGACAGGATTTTTTTTTTTGATTTATTTATTTATTTATTTATTATGTAGACAGTGTTCTGCCTGCCAACCAGAAGAGGGGGCCAGATCTCATTACAGATGGTTGGGAGCCACCATGTGGTTGCTGGGAATTGAACTCAAGACCTCTGGAAGAGGAGCCAGTGCTTTTAACCGCTGAGCCATCTCTCCAGCCCACATTTAATTTTTAAATAAAAGATTTATTTTTATTTTATGTGTATGGGGATTTTGCTTGCAGGTGTTTCTGTGCACCACATGTGCACATGTACAGTGCCCATGGTGGTATGAAGAGGGCATTGGAGACCTTGCAGCTGGAGTTACAGATGGTGTAAGTCACCATGTTGGTGCTGGGAATCAAGCCTTGTTCTTTTGGAAGAGCAGCAGTCAGTGCTCTTAACTGCTGAGTCATCTCTTCAGGCCCTCAAATTTTTTTTTTTTAAGATTTAATTTTAATTATGTGTATATGTGTGGGTATGTACAGGTGCTTGGGGAGGCTTGAAACCCTGGAGCTGGAGTTACAGGGGAACCAAATTCTAGTCTTTTGCAAGAGCAATAAGTACTCTTAACTGCTGAGCCATTTCTCTAGATGACACTCAGATGTTTTTTAAAGAAATAAAAAAATGAGGCTGGGAATGGTGGTGCACCCCTTTAGTTCAAGCACTAGGGAGGCAGAGGCAGACAGATCTCTGTGAGTTCAAGGACAGTGTGATCTACATAGGGAATTTTAGGCCAGCTAGCAGTACATGTTGAGATCATGTCTCATAAAACAAACAAACAAACAAAACCTAGCCAAACAACCAAAAAACAACAAAACCCACAAAAAATACAACAAAAAAAGAAATAAAAAGGGAGGAACTCTATAATCTTTATGTATTTATCCTTTAAAATATGAGCTTTATAAAGCAACGAGCATGCCTTTTCACTCATGGTGACAGTGCTAGATCTCCAAGACCACCTCACGTCCATGGTGCCCTAGGAAGACTCACAGGACACAGCCCAGAGTCTTGCTTGTGCTGAGGATGTGCTTGATGGTATATAAGGGTCTATTTTGTCATTGGATTGGTAGGGAGGCCAGTAGAATGGTCAGTGGAGTATGGCTGGAGCTCTTATATTACATGACTGTCAGCTAACAGCCTGTTAGACTCCTTTCTCCTTCTTGATGTGCCCTGCCTTGCTTTAACCTCTCCTTGTAGTGGGTTCTCAACATAGACTCTGTACAGACAGGAGAAGGCTGTGCCCTGCATGACCCTCATTTTCCTCTTTTTTTTCTGTCTTACTGCATTCGTTCAACCTAGCCTGTTGGTAAATCAGAGCAATTTTAACAGGTGTCATCTGTAAAACGGGGTGTCAGATACCAATTTTAGATATTTCCCCTGTATTTTAAAAATGGGATGAGTGTTAAGGTGGGTACCATTCTTTCAGCGATGGCTGATATGAACATGTACTTCTTTGTTGTGTTGATACTTGGTTAAATAGGCTTACTAATACTGATGCATTTTTATGTCCTAAATAAGACAATTTTCATTTCCCTGTTGATGTTTAATTTATGGTAAGTATTTCATATCTGTTTTTCCCTAGAGTGGATGATGAACTCATTGTTGGACCTAGTACAGGATGAGACATCTCTGCCTGCCCTTGTGCATCTGGCTTTTAAATTTCTCTATATCATCACCAAGGTAACATTTGTGCAGCACTCTAGAGTAGACAGATTTTCTCATCTAATTGCTGTAGAAGTTAGCTCCTTAAGTATTATTTCTTGGGGAGCATGGTTCTTCAACACAAGTTGTGGGTTTTCATTTTCTTTTTGATATGTGTTGGGTCTTGGGTCTTAGTGATCTTGAGGTCCTTTAGTGAGAATAAGGAAAAAGCAGAAAAGCTTGATGGAAATAAAAGTGTTTCCTCTCCCTCTTCCCCTGGACAGGATCTCACTGTGTAGCCCTGGCTGTCATAGAACTCACTGTGTAGACCAGGCTGGCCTCGAACTCACAGAGATCCATCTGCCTCTGCCTCCTGAGTGCTGGGATTAAAGGTGTGCTCCACCACACCCAGTAGTAGAAGTGCCTCATAAGCTATAGTATGGGGATGAATTTACTGGGGAGTCTTACTTAGGCTACAGCTCTGAGGAAGAAGGGCTGGTGATCTGCTTTTTCTGCAAGTTCTCCAGTGATGCCCATGTGCTGGCCCTGGACTTAGAGATGTGGGAGTGACTTGGAGTCATTTCTGTGTGAAGTTTGTGTGTCTCAGGGAATATGTCCTAGCATCTTTACTGTATAGCAGCATAAGGCATTTGGCTGTTGAGATAATGCTGCATGTTCTATAGAAGTGTTAGTGGGGCCATTTGAGGTGCATAGGGACTTCGTTTTCATAAATGTCAGAGAGTAATCTCTGAACAGGGTAGAAGCAGAAGTTTTTAGTTTGTAATGTACTTATATCTCTGATGCACACAGTATGATTTGTTATCATATTGGGGCAGAACATATTTAATGAATAAATAAAAATAAAGATTGCTTTCTTGTCTCTTTGGTCTTGCTGAGTTGTGTCACTGCATTGTGACAGAACATCCTCAGTCATTGGGGGACATAGACAGTGGTTTTTGATGAAAGTATCAAGATAACTTTGCTGCTCTTTCTGTTTTCTATTATATAGTCTAGTCTGTATTCTTTATATTCTAATGTCTATTTGGCAGGTTCGTGGATATAAAGTATTTCTGCGTCTATTTCCTCATGAAGTAGCTGATGTTCAGCCTGTGTTAGATATGTTCACAGGTCAGAATCCGAAAGACCATGAGGTGAGTCCTTTCCATGCCCTCCCTGCTGACTCCACTGTCACTGGCAACTCTTATTTTCCAACTTTCTTTGATTTTTATCTTAGATTGTTTTAAAAAAATTCCTTCTGATTCTTCTTTAGCTTCTACACATATTGGCTTTAAGTTGTTCTCTTTTAGAACATATCCTTTGAAAAGCAAAAAGTATGCTTTTTAACTCAGTGTGACTGTGCCAGGTCTTTAAGACCACCACCACAGGTCCATGGTGCCCTAGGAAGAGTTAAAGGCACAGCACAGAGTTGTGCTTACAGTGAGTGTGGGGTTGATGGTGTCTATGGGCCTGTGGTAGGCATTGGGTTGGCAGGAAGGCCAATATAATGGTCAGTGGAGTGTGGTTGGATTTTGTTCTCTCTAATTATTATTTGGGATTATTATAGGTTCTTGTTATGTAGTCCAGACTAACCTAGAACTTACTATGTGGTATGGGCTGGTTTTGAACTTGAGATCCTCATGACTGAGCCTCCTGAATGGAGGTGGAATGCCTGGTGGCTTTTCCTTTTTTTTTTTTTGAGATCAGGTCTTACTATGTAGCTCTGGCTGGCCTGGAACTTATGTGAATCAGGCCGACCTGGAAGTCAGAGCAATCCACCTTCCTTTCCTTCCGAGTGCTGGGATTCAGGGTGTGTACCATCATACCCAGCAGCTTTGTCTTCTATACTGGAATCATTCTGACTGTGATTTAATTCCTTAGACATGGGAAACACGCTACATGCTTTTATTGTGGCTCTCTGTGACCTGCTTGATCCCTTTTGATTTTTCACGCCTTGATGGGAACCTCCCTACTCAACCTGGAGAAACACGAATACCCATAATGGACCGTATTCTGCAAATAGCAGAGGTAACTATGATCATACAGACCTTTAACAGTTAAGTGTGCACTTGTTCGTGTTTAGTTGTCTTGAAATGAGTTTAGTTAGATAAACTTTTGGTGTATATATTTACATTTGCTTGACTGACATTACTGCTATCAGTGATATCTTGGCTTACTTTGAAATTGTGATAAGTTATGTAGAGATTAGATAAATTACTTTAGCAAATCTCATTTCTTTATAGATAATACAGATATTTGTTAAACATAATGGCAATATATAAAGGGCTTTGGGGCAATGGTTAGGGAAACTTCATTTTACATATAATTTTGAATATTGTATAAATACTACATAATTGTAGGAAATCTAGAAAATAAAATACTAAATCGAAATTTGTCAAATTCTTGCAGTCCTATTTGGTGGTCAGCGACAAGGCACGAGATGCAGCTGCTGTGCTTGTGTCCAAGTAAGTCTTGTCAGCTGTGCAGGGCTGTTGTGCCTGGTAAATTCTAAGCCTGTCTATCTCATACACTGTTACATGCTTTGTGTGTGTCTGTTCTCAGGTGAAGTCTCTTCCAGGTTTTTATGCTGCATAGATCCTGTTGCCCTCCCTGAGGGAACAGGCAGCTCTGGTTGGTCATAGAAGACATCTGAATGAGAAGTGACCACCCTTTGTGCTGCTTTGGGCTTATGGAGTTGACTGGCACTAGTTTGTGGCACTCACAGGGGTCACCTGGTACCAGTTTAGGGCTGGTAGGATTCCTTAATAAGAGTTTGTGATTTGTGGGGCTGCCTGGTGCTGGTTTGGGCCTCAGAGGGATACTTTATAGGCCCTTGAAGAGAAATATACTTAGTACAAGCGCAGCTGGGATTCCTTTCTGTTGTGGTGCTTCCCCTCGGTGGCAGCAGCTGTGAGCTTTTTAGAGTCATCTCAGGAGCAGTTTATGTTGGGATTTGTAAAGATCATGGACACACATTGGTATGGTTTGGGAATGAAATCCTCAGACAGGGTTATAGTGTAGTTCACTGGGTAAAACCTTGGGTTCTGACAAAAAACAAAAATACAAAAACAAAAAAGAAAACAAAACCCCTTGCAAATGTCCTGTGTAGCTAAAAATGCAAGTAGGAGATGGTTTCTCTGATGAACTAAGGTGATCAACACAATCTGCTTGGGTTGTCTCAGACATACATGCCAGTCTGAGTGAACTTGTTTTTGTGAAATTTGAGAATGTTAGGATTTTTTTTTTTAACATATTCTTGGGGCTGGTGAGATGGCTCAGTGATTAAGAGCACTGGCTGTTCTTCCAGAGGATCTGGGTTCAATTCCCAGCACCCACATGGTGGCTCACAGTTGTGTGTAACTCCAGTTCCAGAGGACTTGACACCCTCACACAGACATACATGCAGGCAAAACACCATAAAAAAGAAATAAAAATTAAAAAACATTAAAAAATACTGTTCTTGGAGAATTTCTTAAAATGGATTTTGATCATATTTACTCTCTACTCCTCTCCCTAACTTCTCAGATTCATCCATTCCTTCCTACTGTTCTGTGACACTGTTCCTGGGAAGACCTGAACAAGTGTCTACTCAGCCTCAGATAGGAAACTTATAATGACAGATCAAAGTATGGATGCCACCAACATCTAGCTTGGTCAGCCAGTGAGTTTTATTGTGATTATTACAGGAATATTGGTGAAGAGTTACTTACAGGAACAGAAACAACTCAAGACAGCTTCATCACCAGAGCCCACTCCAGCATAGTTGACAGCTCAGGGAACTTGGAGCACATTGAATAATCTGTAGGCAGTTCAACAAGTTGGAAACTGTCTTTTCCAGGTAGCTCATTTGACCCGAGCTTTTCCAGGTAGTTCTCCTGATCTCTGCTTCTTCCAGGCAGTTTGCTTGTCTAAGAGTGTCACTCAGTAGTCCTTGCTGCTTATATATGCTTGGAGAGGGAGGGCCTAAATGAATCTAGTCAGTTTTAGGACTTACTGAGCTTAAGGAGCGTTATATAGGATGGAGTATTCACCTTTCTTTAGAACATCTTGTTTTTCTTCCTTTTTAACATTCTGTGCCCCTTTTTTTTTTGTTTTAGATTTAACTTTTTCTAAAAAAAGGTTTATTTAAATTGTATTTTATGTGTATAGATGTTTTGCATGTATCTGTGTCTTTGTACTGTGTGCATTGCTTGTGGAGGTCAGAAGAAGGTGTTGAATTCTATGGAATTAAAATTACATATGGTTGTGATCCCCCATGTATGTGGGTTCTGGGAATGGAATTGTAGGTTCTTTGAAGAGCCCCCAGTGCCCTTAACCTCTGAGCCATCTCTCCAGCCCCAACATCCTGTGTCTTGAGATATATGGTTTTATCTGGGAGGAAATTGATACACAAAACTTACCCTCCCACACTTGGTATCCTTTTTTTAAAAACTAATAATACCCAAATCCCCCAATGTTACCTGAATATTCATGGGAATGGGGTAGTCCACTGGACTGTGGTCAGCCTTCCAGGGTCCATACCCTTAAAGAGGACTGATTTTTTTTTTTTCCTCTTCCAGAAGCAATCAGCTGTCTATAGCTCCTCAGTTAGATGTTGGTACTCATGAGCCCCTTCCCCCTTCATGGTATAATGTTGACTGGCTTGATTTGTGCAGGTTGTGTGCAAGCAGCTAAATAGCTACTGTGAGTTCATGAGAGCAGTGGTTCTGTCGTGTCCAGAAGACACATGGGTGTGAGTGAGTTTGTGGTGTGTGTGTGATATAGATATTCCATTGGTGACTGAGCACTCCATTGACACTTATTTTCTCTACTTTGATCAGTTGTGAGTTTCTGTATTAACCACCATCCACTGCACAAAGAATCTTCTCTGGTGAGGTCTGAGAGCTGTGCTAATCTGTGGGTAGAGAGAGATGAGTTTAGAGGACAGTTTGATAATACGTACATTTAGCAGGATAATAGTAGGTTCATCCTGGGTCCTGTGAACTCCCCAGCCATGAGTTCTTGGCTAGATTTACAGTACCAGGCATGTGTTTTTCTCTTGTGGATTGGGCCTTAAATCCAATCAGAAAGCAGTTGATTGTACTTAGAATTTATGTCACTATTGTACCTCTGGGCATATCTTGCTATTCTGTCAGTGTTATAGTTTACAAGGTTCAAGACTGGGTAAGATTGTTGGTGACTCTCCCACCAATCCTCAGCCACCTACATAGTAACTTCTAGTATAAAAGCTAGCCAGCAGTGAGGAAACTTCCTGTTCAGTACCATCTTAATTTCTTCATGTCTTGTGACCATTGTGTGTGGTATCTTCAACAATAGGGTCTTACCATGAAAGTTTTGGTGGGCAACCAAGACCAATGACAATGGCCTGTATTTTTTTTAGGGTCTCTGGGATAACTCTGACCAACAACTCAAGGGGAGGTATCCCATACTTGGTATTGAGTTGTCCAGGAACTTGCTGTGTAGACCAGGCTGGCCTTACACTCAGAGATCTGGCTCCCTCTAAATCAGTGGTTGGGTGTTGAATGACCCTTATATAGGGGTTGCATATCAGATATCCCAAATATCAGATATTTATATTATAATTCACAAGCAAAATTACAGTTATGAAGGAGCAATGAAAATAATTTTATGGTTGGAGTTACCACAACATGAGGAACTGTATTAAAGGGTCGCAGTGTTAGGAAGGTTGAGAACTATTGCTCTAAGTGCTGTTTAAAGGCATATGTACCACACCTGGCAGTTGGTACTGGGATTTTTATTTAGCAACCTATGACTTCTGGGAGATGTTAGGATTCCTAATGATGTGTATTTTAAATATGTTTATGGTTACATAAGTTAGAAATTTCAGCATTTTTCCTCCTGAATTGGTGAAAGTTGAAAGCTGGTTGTAAGGTCTTGTCATTTTGACTAGATAATGGTTGGCACCTCAAATGTTGTTCACCTCTGTAAAGTGGGAAGAGACATTTTTTTCAGCAGTTGACAACCTTGGATGTCATCTTAGAAAGCATGACCCACTAATGAGGTATGGATCCGAGAAGGCAAGAGAGGGGAGGAACACTTTAGTCCCCTGGAACTGGCAAGGCCTCTTTTGTTTTGTTTTTGAGACAGTCTTACTGTGTAGCTCTGGCTATCTTGGAACTCACTATGTAGAATCAGGCTGAGATTAAAGGTATGTGCCACTATGCCCAGCTAAGGCCTCTTTCTTAGGGCCTCCTCACATGGGAGGAAAATTTCCCAAGGGCTACTGTAGATGTAACCAACCGTCTTATAAATAAGAAACACAGAACCAATGCAAAGAAGAAAGCCAAGAGGTCAGAGCTAAGAGCTAAAACCTTACCCTTCCTCCTGCAGTGGTCCTACCTCTCTGAAGGAGCCGGTACTTCCTGTGTTAAAGTCTTTATATAGTCTCTGTTCTGCCTTCTCATTGGTTGTAAACCCAACCACAGGACTGCCTCATTACGGCCTGTCTGTATAGACCTCCAGGTGTTCTATGGTTGGTATTGAGATTAAAGGCATGTGTATCCAATGCTGGCTGTATCCCTGAACACACAGAGACTTACCTAGCTCTGTTTACCAAGTGCTGTGATCACAAGCGTACACCACCACTGCCCTGCTTTCCTATGGCTTGCTAATAGCTCTGACCCCCAGGCAAGTTTATTTATTATACAAATAACATTTTGGTACAAAAGAAAATATCACCATAGGCTACTTTCTCCTTTATCAAGATCTGAAAAGATGACAACTTTCTAATTATAAAAGTGTTACTTACCTTTCATTGCTGTGGAAAAATACCTGAGAAAAGTCAAAGGAGGAAAAGGCTTATTTCGGCTCATAGTTTTATGGTCTTTAGTCCATGGTAAGTCCGTTTTAGTCATTGATCTACCTCTGTGATGTAGGAAAAGACACTTTGGGCTTGTGCTGTGTCAGAACATAGCAGAGAGGATGGAACAGAGTTGCTGACCACATGGTATCTGGGTAGTAGAGAGAAATGGACATACAGACAGACCGATCAGGTATAAAATACAACTCTCTCAGGGAATATTCTAAATGATGTATTTCCTCCAACTAGGCCAGCATGTACTATCAATAAAACCATCAAATTATGAACCCATTAGTGGATTAGTCTCTGTTGAGTTTAGAGCCTTCATAATCCAGACAGTCATTTCTGAAAAGCCCCATTAGCCAACAAGGAGCTTTGATTGAATTACCTTTCAGGATATTTAGGATTCAAACCATAACAAAAGGAATTCATGCATTTTGAAGACTGTAACCCATATCTTCTTTCTTGCTCTGGGAGGTGTAGCTTGTATTCTGGTGCATGTCTGGTGACCACATGTTCTGTTTGGCTGAGTTGCTGTACCCCTGAGTGCTCGTGGAATCTATTTTTTCCTAACATAGATGTGACTATATTATTATTGCTGGACATGTAGATGGCCTTCTTCCTGTTTGGTTACCAAGATTAACATGGTCATTCCTGAATAAGTGGCATGAGTTTTTTTTTTTTTTAGGGGTTTGAAATATAGTCACTGCAAAAGTTAAGTAAATTGAAAGCTCCCTTTTTAGTATTTGCCAGCTGGGTGAGACTTTGCAAATGTTTGTTAACTTTGTTAAATGAAAACTGTTGTCTATTTAAAAATAAAAAAAATACACTTAATAAAAATATTACATTTAATTGTTTACTCCGTGTGTGTGTTTGTGTGTGTGTGTGTGTGTATGTGTATACTTTTATCTACTGAGCCATTTCACCAGCCTTATTGTCTACCCTGTATTCACTGCTTGTTCTTATTACTAAACATACTGATGGTGGTAGATTTATGCCAAGCTTTACTCCATGGAGTATCTGTGGGCCACAGAAGGTAAAACTCAAAACCTTTTGTTCACTTCTTGGGATCCTACAGGAAAAGCCACAGCCTGGAGCACCAGATCCTCAGTGCCATTTAGTGCTGATGTGAACAGAATGACTGTTTCATTTGGTGTAGCTGGTACCCACCTTGGAAAGGCTATTGCCAGATCTGTGCACTGCATGTGCAGTGCATGTGCAGTGCAGCCACTGACCTGAGCTGTGTGAGTACCCAGGGTGTTTGAGTAGACTGGTATGGTCACTGGGAATGGCCCCAGAGGTATTCCGTGAATTTGTTTACTTGGTTCTGAGTCACCTGTATTTCCATAGTCATCTTTTTGGTGGGGTAAAGTGTAGCAGTAAGTTTTTTTCTGATCTCGCCCGGAGCTGTATGGTCCCACCTGGCTTGCAGTCCCTCAGCTGCTTATAACATAATCATTCAGAGGCTTAATATTAATTACCAATTGCATGGCCTATGGCAGGCTTCTTTCCCCTTCCCCCCCCCCCCCTCCCCCCCCCCCCCCCCCCCCCCGAGACAGGGTTTCTCTGTGTAGCTTTGCACCTTTCCTGGAACTCACTCTGTAGACCAGGCTGGCCTCGAACTCAGAGATCCGCCTGGCTCTGCCTCCCGAGTGCTGGGATTAAAGGCGTGCGCCACCACTGCCCGGCCAATGGCAGGCTTCTTGCTAGCTAGCTCTTATATCTTAATCCACTTCTACTAATCTGTAAGTTGCCCTGTGACCGTGGCTTATCGGTACTTCCACATCTTGCTACTGCTGGCGGCAGCGGCTGCGTCTCCCTCTCTGCCTTTCTTCTTCCCATATATCTGCCTGGATTTCCCTCCTGCCTCTAAGCTGCCTTGCCATAGGCCAATGCGGCTTTATTTATCAACCAGTCAGAGCAACATATATTCAGTGTACAGAAAGACATTCCACAGCAGTAGAGAGTGGGCCTGTGCACAGTATGCTGTTCTTTGTTAGAATGCTGTCTGCCCTGTTACACTAATTGCCAGCAGCATTTTGTGCTCTTCTCTGGCTTGGAACCACACCTGCTTCCTTTAGCAGCTGAACTTGGAGGACAGAGCTTCCTGTAACCTTTTTTTTTTTTTTTTTTAGATAGGGTTTCTCTGTAGCTTTGGAGCGCTAGGATTAAAGGCATGTGTCACCACTGCCCAGCTGTTTTCAAGTTTTTGAGATAGAATTCTATTCATTAGCCAAGACTGGCCTAGGGTTCACTATGAGGTCCAGGTTGGTTTCAGATATACTTATCTTCTTGCCTCAGTCTCCTAATTGCTGGAATTACAAGTGTGAGCTACCATGCTTGACTTTCCCTGTAACTTTTTGTTTTTCCTAACTATTATTTTACTTTTAAAGTTTATTTTTACTTTTATTTAAAAAACTTATTTATTATTTGAATTTTCATACACGAACACAATGCATTTATTTAGATGCTATCTATCGTGCCCTTATTCCCACTTCCAGCTTCTCTGGGAAATACCCCCACTGCCCAACCAGTTCCCTGCCCAGCTTCATGTCTTTTTTGTTGTTTATGGTTCCTAACCTATTGGTCTATGGGTATAAGGCTAGGTATTTCGAAGGCAGTTTGATTTCTATGTTCCTTCAGCAAAATAATATTAGTAGGGCTTATGATCTTCCCAGCCATGGGTTATTGAGTAGGTAATTAGTACCAGACATGAGTTCCTTCTTGTGGAGTGGGCCTTAAATTCATTTAGAAAGCTGTTGGTTACGCCTGTAATATTCATGCCACTGTTGTATCAATGGGTCTATCTTGCCAGGCCAATCATTACTATAGCTTACAGGATTCACATCTGGGTCAGACTGTTAATGGCTTTTCTTCCTCAGTAGCCTATAAAATACCTTTTGACACTATGAAAGCCAGCCAGCAAGGAGGAAACTTCCAGGTCAGTACAGTTTGATTTTTCTATGTCCTGTGATTAAAGTGTGTGTCTTTAGCAATCAAGTCTTACTATCAAGTTCTAATGAGTATCTAAGAGCAGTGGCAGTAGCCTGTATTGTTTGGTGGTGGTCTCTGCGACCCCTCTTCTAACTCTTATTTCATTATGTTGTTACAAAGCTATTTAGACAGTAACATACAGAAACATAATGAAACTCTGTTAAAGAAAGATAAGGGAGCTAGGCATGGTGACTCATGATTTAATCCCAGCACTCAGAAGGTAGACAGATCTCTGTGAGTTCAAGGCCAGCCTGCTCCATACAGTGAGTTCTAGGTTAACTAGGGCTACACTTTTAAACTCTATTTTGAAAACAAAACAAAACAACAACAAAAAAAATGAAAGACGAGGATAGAGCTTTACTCTTTAAGATTTTTTCATATATATAATTTTTTTATGTATATGGGTATTTTGCCTGCATGTATGTCTGTGCACCATGTGCATGCAGTACCATTGGAGGTCAGAAGAATACACTGGATCCCCTGGGACTAGAGTTATTATGATTGTGAGCCACCATGTGGTCGCTGGGAATTGAACCCGGGTCCTCTGGAAGAACAGCCAGTGCTCTTAACCACTGAGCCATCTCTCCAGCTCCCAGCTTTGCTCTTGATGGCATCAGCTTGAAAAAGTAGCTACTGTTTTCTGCTTATATATGCAAGGAATACTGGACATGATGGCACTGTAGTATTCGTACTTGAGAGGGGGAAGCAGGACAATCACATGAGCTTTGGAGGCCATCATAGGCTACATAATGATGCTCTCTCTAAAGAAAAAAAAAAAGTACCAAAGAAAAAGATAAAGCAAGGCGTATTTCATGAAGAAAAATAAATTTGGAACAGAAAAATTAGAAAAATCCTATATATGAATTCTAGTGACATACTATATTTTTGTCTTTTTCAGTGCTATTATCATCATCATCATCATCATCATTATTATTATTATTATTATTAGGTTTCTTGAGACAGGGTTTCTCTGTGTAATAGCTCTGGCTATCCTGGAACTTGGTTTGTAGACCAGGCTGACTTTGAACTCCCAGAGATCCTGGGATTAAAGGCGTGTGCCACCACTGCCTGGCTTTCAGTGGTATTATTAAATTGAACACATGTAGCACAGTCTCACAAGGTAGCACTCTACTTTTCTGTTGTTTTTTTTTGTAGCACGGGCTGACTTTGTGTATGCCATGTGTCAGGCCTGTGATTGCCTCTGTCGTTTCTGTCATTATGAAAGCATGGCAAACGCCTGTCTTGCTCTCTGGATTGTTTTCTGTGGATAGACCCTAAGAGGTGCAAATCTTGGGCCCTAGTGCTCTGCTGTGTAGAGCCTCTCTTGGGCCTTGGATGTGCCAGATAGCCTGGAGAATACCCTGCTTTGAGCTGGACCGAGTATGTCTTGTTCATTTAAAACATTCACTTGGTATCTGTATTAGTTACATTGCATTGCTGTGACTAAAATATTTGACAAGAAACCTCATTGCGAGCAAGATACTGAGTAGCTCAGTTCATTGTGGTGGAAACATATATTGGGAAGATTGTTTATATGTAGTGCACCAGGAAGCAGAGATCATCCTGAACTAGAGTCCAGAGTATAACGTTTAAAGGCCTGTTCTTTCTTCTTAGTGACCTGTTTCTGTGAGCTAGGCCCCCTAAAGGCTCTACAGCACCTTTCCTCAATAGTTCCATCAGTTTGGGAAAAAGCATTCAAAATGTCAGCATGCGGGGGACATTTCATATTCAAACCATAAAAATAAATAACCAATTGCTTATAAGTTCCCCCTCTTTCTCTTCCTTTAAGTATCATATACTCTCTGTAACATGACCTTTTTTCTTTGTACTTGTGAGATTCTTGGCATTGTTTGTTTAACATTAGCATGAACAGTGTCTGTGGGATGGATTTCTCAGGTGATTATTGGCCTTTTTTTTTTGTACTAAAGTTTTTTTCTTCTACTTCCATTTCTCCTTCTCCATTTCTTCTCTTCCTCCAGTCTTTGGAACCTTTCCATTCTCCACTGTTTTTGTTTCTTTTTCTTTTCTTTTTTTTTTTTTTTATTTCCATTTTTTTTTGAGACAGGGTTTCTCTGTGTAGTTTTGGTGCCTGTCCTGGATCGCGCTCTGTAGACCAGGCTGACCTCGAACTCAAAGAGATCTGCCTGGCTCTGCCTCCGAGTGCTGGGATTAAAGGCGTGCTCCACCACTGCCCAGCCTGTTTTTTTTTCTTGTTCCTTTAGAATCTTCTTCTTTAGCCCAGCCTGGACTTGATCTTGTTAGGTAGTTTAGGCTAGTCCTAAATTTAGGATGATCCTGGCCCACCTCCTTTGTGCTAGGATGCACAGGTATTTGCCTCCATGCTCAGCTGAACTTTTTCTTGTTTATTTTTATTTTATTTGTATGGATGTTTTACCTGCATGTGTGTCTGTGCACCATGTATGTGCATGATGCCCATGGAGGCCAGAAGAAGCATCAGAACCTCTGAAACTGGAGTTACAGATAGTTGTGAACTGCTCTGTGGGTGCTGGGACTTGAACCGCAGGTCCTCAGGAAGAGCAGCCACTGTTCTTAACCACTGAGCCATCTCTGCAACCCTAAACTAAAGTTTTAAACTTTATTTTTATTTTTTATGTTTATTTTTAAAATTTCTTTAAATTCTTGTTAAAAGTAGATTTTTTTTCTCATACAATATATCCTGTTTACAGTTTCCCCTCTCTCTACTTCTCCTAGTTCCTTTCCATCTACCTTCCCGTCCAGATCCACTCCCTTTCTGTCTCTAAGAGATAACAAGACATAACAAAATAAAAAATAAATAGTAAGATAAAACAAAACCCATCACATTGAAGTTGGACCAGGCAAATCAACAGAAGGAAAAGAGTCCCAAGAGAAGGCGCAGGAATCAGAGACCCATTTGTTCACACTCAGGGGTCCCATAAAAATGCTAACTTGAAAGCTGTAATATATACGCAGAGGACCTGGTGCAGATTGTGTGGGCCTGTGCTTGCTTGCTTCAGTCTCTGTGAGTTCATATGAACTTTGATTAGTTGAGTCAGAGGGTCTTGTTCTCTTGGTGACCTCCACCCCTCTGGCTCTTACATTTTTTCCACATCCTCTTGCTTGGGGTTCCCTGAGCTCTGAGGTGATGGATTTGATGGAGACATCCCATTTAGATGTGTTCTAAGGTTTCTTTCTTGACATAATGTCTGACTGTGGGTCTCTGTGTTTGTTCCCAATCTGCTGCAGAAAGAAGCTTCTCTGATAATGGCTGAGCAAGGCACTGACCAATGAGTATAGCAGAATGTCATTAGGAGTTGCTTTATTGTTACTTTATATTTTTAAAGACCAGGGCTATCTAGTGTCTGGTTCTTTGTCACCCAAGCAGTGCCAGGTATGGGTTCCATCTTACAGAATGGGCCTTAAGTCAAATCAGACATTGGTTGGTTCCCTCACAAGCCCTAGCATATTTTGCAGACAGAACAGATTGTTGATCAAAGGTTTTATGGCTGGGTTGGTGTTTTATGTTTCTCTTTTGGTAACCTGCAGAGTACCTACCTATACCATAGGCATAGAATGAAGGAGTGAAGGTTCTGTGTGGGCACCAGCTCAACCACTCCATGTTCAATGAGTTGTGTGGATGTTGTCTTCAGCAATGGGGCCTTGCTGTCAGATTGTGGAGAACAACCCATTGTCTTGGCAACAGCCTAGGTGTTTTGGGGATTTCAGTGTGACCCCTTTGGCCAATGGTTCAATTGGATGTAACTCAGTCCTGGTACCGGAAGCTTCATTTGGTGATAAGAGATGATCAGATGGAACTGTCTCCTTCATTAGTTGGAGACGTCATTGGGATTGCTTTCATATTATTTTAGGAGGTTTCCACTACACTAGGTTTCTATAACACCACTCAGATGCCCCTCAATTCTAGTTGTCTATCCCCTCATTCCCTCCCTTAACTCTACCTCCCATCCTCTTCACCTGATCCTTCCATTTCCCATCCTCCTTCTCTGCCCCAGTCCACCTATAAAATCAATTCTATTTCCCCCTCCCAGGGTTATCCATGTGTCCCCCAGTCCCTTCCTCTGTACCTAACCTCTCTGGGTCTACAGATTATAGCTTAGTTATCACTTATTTAATGGCTAATATCCACATATAAGTGAATGCATACCATATTTATCTTTTTAGGTCTGGGTTACCTCACTCAGGATGATTTATTTTTTCTAGTTCTATCCATTTGCCGGCAAATTTCATGATGTCATTTTTTTTTTTTTAATAGCTGGGTAATACTCCATTGTGTAAATGTACCACATTTTCTTTATCCATTCTTCTGTTGAGGGACATCTATCTTGTTTCCAGTTTCTGGCTATTATGAATACAGCAGCAATGAACATGAATGAGCAAGTGTCCTTGTGGTAGGTTGAAGCATCCTTTGGGTATATGCCCAAGATCATCACATTGATTTCCAAGTGCTGAACAAGTTTGCACTCCCACCAGGAATGGATGAGTGTTCCCCTTATTCCAAATTCTCTCCAGCATGAGCTGTCACTTGTGTTATTGATCTTAGCATTCTGACAGGTGTAAGATGGAATCTCAAAAGTAGTTTTGATTTGTATTTCTTAGATACCTAAGAATGTGAACATTTCTTTTAAGTGTTTCTCAGCCATTTGTGTTTCCTCTGTTGAGAATTTTCTGTTTAGCTTTGTACCCTATTTTTTAATTGGATTATTTGATGTTTTGATACCTAGTTTCTTGAGTTCTTTATATATTTTGGATATTAGTTCTCTGTCAGATAGGGAGTTGGTAAAAATCTTTTCCCATTCTGTAGACTGCTGCTTTGTCTGAATGACAGTATCCTTTGCCTTACAGAAGCTGTTCAGTTTCATGAGGTCCCATTTATTAATTGTTGATCTTAGTGCCTGTGCTAATGGTGGCGTGTTCAGAAAATCTTCTCCTGTGCCAATGAATTGAAGGCTAAACCCCACTTTCTCTTCTATCAGATTCAGTGTATCTGGTTTTATGTTGAGGTCTTTGATCCAGTTGCAGTTGAGTTTTGTGTAAGGTGATAAATATGAATCTGTTTGGATTATTTTGCATGCAGCCATCCAGTTTGATCAGAACCACTTGTTGAAGATGGCTGTCTTTTTTTTTTCCAGTGTGTATTTCTGGCTTCTTTATTAAAAAAAAAAAATCAGGTGTCTTAGGTGTGTGGATTTATGTCTAGGTCTTCAGTTTGATTCCATTGATCAACATATCTGTTTTTATGCCAATACTATGCAGTTTTTATTACTATGGCATTGTAGTACAACTTGGAATTGGTAATGGTGAGACCTCCAGCAGTTCTTTTATTGTTCAGGATTATTTTAGCTATCTTGGGTTTTTTTGTTTTTCCATATGAAGTTGAGAATTGTCCTTTCAAGGTCTGTGTAGAATTGCATTGGAATTATAATAGAGATTACATTGAATCTGTAGATTGCTTTTGGTAGGATGGCCATTTTTATTGTGTTAAATTTTACTATGGACCTAGTGATCCATGAGCATGGGGGATCTTTCCATCTTCTGATATCTTCTTCAAAGACTTAAAGTTTTTATCATACATGTCTTTCATTTGCTTGGTTAGAGTTACTCCAAGATATTTTATATTATTTGAGGCTATTGTGAAAGGTGTTGTTTCCCTAATTTCTTTCTCAGTCCATTTGTCATTTGTATATTGGAGGGCTACCGATTTTTGTGAGTTAAATCTTGTATCCAGCAACTTTACTAAAAGTGTTTATCAGCTGTAGGAGTTCCCTGGTGGGATTTTTAGGGTTACTTATGTATACTATCATATTATCTGCAAAAAATGATACTTTGACTTCTTCCTTTCCTGTTTGTTTCACTTCAGTTGTCTTACTGCTCTAGCTAATACTTCAGGTACTATATTGAAGAGGTATGGTGAGAGTTGACAACCTTGTCTTGTTCCTGATTTTAGTGGAATTGCTTTGAATTTCTCTCCATTAATTTGATGTTGGCTATGGGCTTTCTGTAAACTGCCTTTATTATGTTTAGGTATGTCACCTTTGCTGTTTCAGTCTGAGGCTGTGTTCAAGTCAATCCAACCACTAGGATTCCTAGTTAGCTGTCTGGGTATCTCTTTGCTTTACTTACGTAGAATTCATAGGTAGGCAGTGAAAAACTTTAGTGCCGGTCTTGGTATCGTTGTGTACCTTAGCATTTGATAGCATCAAATTGCAGGAGTAAGCAGGCAGAAACAGCAGCAGGGGGTGTCCTCTAGTGTTAGGGATCTTGTGCAAGCTTCTGATAGTAGTGTCCTTAGTTCTACAAGTGTTAGAGTTTCTGAGAAGGCTAAAGATGCTAGGACTCTTAGTTTTATGAGTATTCCTCATCCCTTGGCAGCAGCTGGTATGCAAGTATAGGAATTGGGATTCTTAAGTGCTGGGTAACGTTCAGTGTTACAGCTCCATGGGCTGGTAGTTTGAAGCCCTAAGACTTAAAGCCTTGATGGTTCTCATGATCAGTAGGGCCTGTAGTTTTTCATCTCTGGCTCTTCATAGCCTCTTTCTTGTAGTCTCAATCTCCACTGTCTCTTGTCTTCTCTCTACCTTTGCTGTTATTCTTTCTCCTACTGTGGCTGCTGTCTTCCCTGTTCAGCTGCCTTTTATAGTACTGTGGCCTCTGTCAGAGTTGTTGCTGTTCTAAAGCAGCTACTCTTTGTTGATTCTAATTTCTGCTGCTGGCAACCACCAGTCTTATGGCTCTACCTCTTTTGTGTAGATGTTCTGCTGCTTTTGCAGTTTGGCCTGCTGATGGCTCAACGTTGCTCTTTCTTTAGTTGTCATAGTGGTAGTTTGTAACATAGCAAGTGACTTTACATTTTTCTAAAGTTTAAAGGTGTACTTTGCCATTGAAGTAAATCTGTGCATATGAGCCATGGCAAGATGAAGGCAGAGGACAAATACTAGACTGTGTAGGTGCTGCTTAGGGAAAAGCTTTGGTCATCTGCCACATAGATTTAGCAAGAGGACCACTGAGGTCAGACAAGAATTGGACCATGTTGTTTGGAAATAGGGAACCTAAACCCATGAGCATATCCTATGAGATGTTACCCACAGGAGGTGGGGTCTTTACCACTCATGGGATGATGAAGAGTGCCAACTGTCCACTTATGCTTGCCTCCACATGCTTTGGGATGGGCTGGATCACAGTACTAACCAGTGTATGCTGAGAGAGTTTGCTACCAAGAGCGTGCATGTGGCTCTAACTGGCCCTCTAGATGAGCTGGACAGGTATAGTGACAATAAATGGGTTTAGGTCCTAGGGTACTAGAGGGTGGGTGGATGTCATAACTGGTGGTTCCAGTTCTGACTCTTCTCTGAACTGTGGACTCAGATAGCCCACTGGCTGGTGCTTCATGTGACTCTCTAATGGGCATTGCATGTGGAATACCCCAAAGTGGACCTCTGTCCCCAGGACTACTCATAGCCTCCCTTCTCTGTAGACAGCCCCACCATTCACTAGGAACTACTTTACGACTCCGTGCTGGCACCTCCATTTCCAGTCTCCTACCTGAATATCCTGGGATTGTAGTTAAGACATTCATCAGACTTGCTGCCTGGCCTGCCTGGACCCTTTGGTCCCTAGTCCCTATACTTACTGCTGTACATCTCCTCTTAGCTCCTTTTCCCCCTGATAAGGAGCTTTCTCATGTGACTGGTGTCCTTCCTTGTTCAACTCTCTTGCAAGTACCCTTGAGGTCGTCTGTGAGCCTTCTTTGGGGAGGTAGCACCTTCTGTTACCCTGTCTGCAATTTGTCTTCTAGTTTCTTTTTTTCTGGTGTTACACTTCTGGATTGCATTCTCTTTTTATGTCAGCCCTGAGAGGGCAGAACTTTGCTTGTTTTTTTCCATTATAGGACCTATATAGAGTCACTGAGCCAGAGGTCTGGGCTCACATTGTCAGTTGGATGTTGGGTGGAAGGAAACAGGTATATGCAGCATGAGGTGGGAGTTGTATGATTCCATAGAGTTGTGGTAGAGAAGTCCTAGGGTTGGGGTTGGCTATTGGACTAGGTTGTTGAGGATGTATCCTGAGGTTAAGGGATATACTTAGAAGGAGCTGGAGCTGAGAAGTAGGAAGATGTTCCCTGCCTGTGGTGGAGATAAAGGTATCCATTGATTTGTGAAGCTGCTGGATGAGTTGGGGCCCAGGAGGGAAGGAGGAAGGGTGGTGAGGCCTGTGAATAACTTTATGAGAGCTCTTGATGGGGAATCAGCTGCTGGACCATGATGGTCAGGGGCTTGGTGTGGGGGGCCGTTCTCGGGTTCCTCGTGGCTTTACTCAGCAGATCCACATAGAGGATGATTAGGACCACGGGCCTGAGTGCAGGTGTCTGAAATGGTCTGCACTTGGCTGTGCTGGGGGAGGAGGTCATTTGCTCCACCCCCTTGGTGTCTCTATAAAAACCCTGGGGCAGAGACAGTCAGGGCCCGTTGGAAAAGGTTCCAGGCCCTCTCGAGGCTATCCTTTATTTTCTATCTGTTTATCTCCGCGATATTCTCTGCAATAAATCTTTCTATCTAATATTTCCTGCTGCTCACACTCAAGAAAACTCTGGGAAGCTGTGGGAGTGGTGGGTAAACGCCCCACAGAATGGCGCCTGAACAGGGACTAAAGAAAAAAGAAAAAAGGGACTAAAGAAAAAAAAGGGAAAAAGAAAAAGGGGGGACTAAAGACAAGAAAAGGGGGGGCTAAAGAAAAAAAGGGAAAAAGAAAAAGGGGGGACTAAAGACAAAAAAAAAGGGGGGAACTAAGACAAATGAACAGGGACTAAAGACAAAGTAATAGGGACCAAAGATAAAGGAAAATAGTTTTATTACAGAGTTTTTGGCGAAAGTGTGGGTCAGCCCTGCCAGTGGAAAGGCATGCCGGTGTTATGGAAAATATATATTATATATATATATTGAGGGGCAGGGGTTTTATCCTCGAGAGAAAAGAAAAGCGGACTGGAAGGATGTCCGATGCTGCAGCGCAATTCTCTTCTGTCAAAATTTTCTATCTTCTATCCCTTTCTCAATTTCTATCTGAAAAATAAGTATAAGGCATAGTGTAATAATATAGTGTAGGAAAAACTTAGAAGTGTAGGATTGGGTAGAAAAAAATTTAAGATAAGTAAGGCAACTAGACAGGAAAACTCTCCAATTTTCGTACTTTGGGGACTTTGAATGCAAACTGGGGGAAAACTTTCTTTGGGCTTTACGGGTAGTAAAGCTCTTCTCTGAGCTAATGAGGAAGAAAAAAATTTCCTATGGAAGCTTTTGACCTGGGGACAGCTGAAATGCTAAGTCCAAGCGGCAGGAGAAAGTGATTTCTCCCTGAGGCAATAATGTGGGTGTAAAAAGCCAAAAAGTTTAAGTTGGAAAGTTTTGGGAAAAGTTGGTCTTTCTCCTGGGGAAAAAAATCTTTCTCTTAAACTATAAAGCTTTTCTTGGAAAATTTGGGGGGAAAAATATCTCTAAAAAGCTTTACTCTTTCTCAAAAGCTCTGAAAACTAAAGCCTTTAACTTTCTCAGAAGGACAAAAATTAGAATCACCTGAAGATATTAATATGGGGACCACCTGTGATTAGTTCTAAGGGAAAACAACAAACCTCTTAAGACAGCAAAACCTCTCTGAGTTCTCTTTCAAGCTTTAAGAATCCTCCCTGCAATGCAGGAGGCAGGGACAAGTTCCTAAAAACCTCTTCTAAGCTCTCTCTCTTCAAGCTAGTAAAAGACAGTGGGTCAGAGTACCCTGAGGGAAACGCTTGGGAGAGTGTGGGTAAAAAGCTACAGAGAGTCCAAAAGGACAGGAAATTTTGCCTGAGAAAAGCAAAAAAGCCAAGCTTTTCAGTTACAGCAGAGCTGAGGCATCAAGGGTTTTGTTTCTGAGTGAGCATTTCAGAATGAAAAGGTGCTCCTTATTGTCCTAATGCAAAGATCCCCTGAAGCAATGCAAACTGTTAGCATTGTATCCTCTCTTCTGACCAAAAACCCTGAGGCGACTGGCCAACGCCTCTGAGTTGGAGTGCATTTTGGGGATACTAGGGATCCTGCAGTGGTAAACTTCCTGGAGCGCACAGCTGAGGCAGGAAGGTGCAGGACCCAGGGGAAGATTGCTAATGAACAAAGCTAAAGCCAGTGGGAACGGCACAGTTGTTCACTTTCCTACAAGTCCCGGGTTGATAGGTCCACAACTGCAAAAAGAAATCGGAGAAAAAGCTTTCCTATTAGAGAAAGGACCTTTCTGGGAAAACAGTAAAGCTGACCTGTGTCTGAAGCACTTGTGCTGCTGAGTCAGACCGCTGTCTGGGGAAAGGGCCCAGCCAGGGCAGAACAGAACTATCCAGGAGTAAAGCTTTCTTTTCCATCAGAGAAAGCACCTCTTTGAGAAAAGCTTTGTTTAAACTGACTCCCAGTGAGAGGGAGTGTAGCCCTAAGGGGTGATTGCCTCTGGCATAAGCTCTGTCCTTGAGCACCCAGACAAGAAAACGCAACCCGCTGGGGAACTGGGCCAGGTGAAGGCCTGATGAGGCAAAACACCTGTCCTAATGGGAGTTTAGAAATGACAAAAACATCCCTTGTTATATTTTCAGTCTGTACGCAAACCACACAGACCCCGAAAACAGAAACGGACAGAAAGCCCCTACCTTCAGTAGCAGGGAAAGCTGCCACTGTAGCGTCGGAAATTGTTTCTGGGGTAGAGGGGATAAACTGAGACCAAACTGGGAACTGTCAGGGAGAAAGACTATGAAAAAACAGAAGGGACAGATCCCTCCTCAGAAAATGCATGACCTGTGAAAGCTGCTAAGAGTTTGAGGCAGATTGGGGGGGAAAAAAGCCCCTACCTCCAAAGGCAGCTAGCAGAGGTACAGAGCCGCAGACCTGAAGCTCTGCATCTGGGGGGGGGGGGGTGCGGGGAGGAACAAGCAAAATGAGAATCAGTGGGAGAAAATCTCCCTGAAGGAGCTATGAAAAAGCTGTTGTAAATAATCTGGTTTTTCACTGACTGGCTAAAACAAGCACAAGCCCCGAAGAAAGTTTCTATCAGAAATGCCAGCCTCAATGCGCGCTAAAGAGGCAGGTGCAGTTCTGATTTGGGGGCCAGTGTCTGATGAAGGAGAAACACCTGTTAAAGCCAGTTGAGAGAATAGGAATCTCCCAATGTACCATAGCTGAAAATGTAAAATGCTTGTTCAAATCTCCCATTGCAAAAGCAAAAAACTTTGTTCAAACCTCCCAGGCAAGAATTTGTAAGCAAGTCTGGTAAAAGAGAACCAGTTGACTCTCAGACCCAAAAAGAACTATGGGAAATGACTGATATGGGAAATGAGATAAGGGACTGATATTGTGGACTGATATAAGGGAAATGCATTCTGGGAAAGGTAGTTTTTCTGCTAACGATGGCGACATTGCCCTGAAACACTTTTGTCAGCTTGAAAATATGTTCATGGTAAACTTAAAATACAGCCTTTAAAAGAATAAGGAGGAAAATCGTTTAAGTGTCAGTTCCAATGAAAAATTGAAAGGATAAGGAACTAGGTGCTTCGCGGTTTGGGGCGCCATTGGTAAAATGCCTTATTTACCCTAATAGCTGTGCAAAGTTTTTACGGTAATTGGATGACAAAAGCTACCTATAAGAGCAAACAAGCCACTTTAAAATCTTTAAAACAAGGGAAAGCGGTTTATACGCTGAACGTTGTCTTAGATATGAAGAAACTTATGTGAAATTAAAAACTCTTTATCTCTTGAACAAACTGCCTGCAATGAGTGATTCCTTTGCAAATCTAAGTAAGGGGATAAGAAACGGGTATTCAAAAAAGAAATGACTGCTTTATAGATGGGAAACAAACTTCAGAAAATCTAGCTGTCTTACAAAAGAGTTGCTTTACCTGAAAGTTCCTTATAAGAAATCAATGCTAAATATCACAGCTGCTAATAACATCAGGAGTTAAAGCTAATGAAGTGAAAATACTAAATCCTGAAAATGCTTTTTCTCAAAGTAAGCTAATGAAGGATATGTTTCACGAAAGAACATCTATGTTCTTGACTCCTTTGAATAGTAACAGTTTTGGTGAAAATATTGGAACTAACAACAATCAAGTCAAAATGTTTCAACAAATCCAAGAGGCTATTCCACAAAAGAAAGCTGCCATGCTTTGTGGGCCATATTAGAGCTCACTCACTCCAATCTTCCTGGTCCTTTAGCTGAGGGTAATGCGAAATGGAAAGATCCCTGCTTGGAAATATGGAAGGGTCCCGATCTTGTGTTAATATGGGGTTGAGGACATGTTTGTGTTTTTCACAAGAGGAGAATGAAGCTTGGTGTGGTTACTTGAGCGTCTGGTAAGGAGCGTGGAACTAAGGAAGGTCAGCTCCAATGACATTCCTATAAAGGAACCAGAATGAAAGTGGCTCAATTAGTGTTTCTGAGGTTTTATCACTGGTTAATGCAAACAGTGAGAAAATAAGAGTTCAGAGCTGTGCTGCTTTTGGCTTTACTAGCTCCTTTAGAAAAATACTTTATATCACCTAATAGCTGTGCAGTATTTGGCAAAGCTTTACAACAGCTAAATACGGTAATTTCATTCTCACCGTGAAGTGGGTTTTTCAGTAGAGCAAACAAAGAGTACTGCTGTAATAGAAACGTTTGTCTGAATTGGAGCACTTAGGGGAACTACTGTGAATTTGGGTGAAGGGACAGCCTCTAGTTAAAAACCGTTTACCACTGACAGTGCATCTCTGCCAGTTCGGAAAGGCTGAGAGAACTCGGTAACTTTGGAGTGTGACTTCATCCTGGGAAGGTTACAGTCCCCTAGCAACAACTATCACAATTCTATAACAACACTCACTAAATCCCAGTGTTTTATAGCAAAGCTGACTATAAACTTCTAAACTTTAGAAATGATGTACGTACTTCCTGTCTAGTTAAAAGAATCTAATAGAGATAGGGATAATAATTAAGAGTATGAAGTAGAAAAAGATGAAAATAAGATATGTGAGTTTGTAGAAATTATTTTCTTGTTATATCTCTGTGTTAAGAAATCTTTAGGTGTTTGCTAAGTTAAATATATGCTAATGGTAGTCCTATATAAGTTTGTAAAATAGACCTATAGAGTTCCTTTAAGAATATAAGCTTGAAAGAAATATCTAAGGTAGTCCTAAGACATGTAGTAATAAACTTATAAGATGCTAGTTGTAAATGTAAGTTTAAATAAGAAATAAGATGGAATGAATATAAGTATATAAGAAGTAATAAGAAATATAT
This sequence comes from Peromyscus aztecus, assembly GCA_902168405.1. NCBI lineage: Eukaryota > Metazoa > Chordata > Mammalia > Rodentia > Cricetidae > Peromyscus > Peromyscus aztecus. The sequence continues at coordinate 49,471 of CABHPQ010139632.1, read as the reverse complement.
TTGCTAAAGTACTTCTATAGTTAAGGAGTCTAAATAAGTAGATGTTAATACGTTATATGTGAGTTTGTAAAAAAAAAGTGTAAATGTTGAATGCGAGTCTTAAATGCTTTGCAAGGCCAAAAATGTTACATGTGAGTTTGTAAAATGTAAATGTTAAGTGTGAGTCTATTCTTAATGTATATGGTGAAAGAACCTGAGATACAGAAGTTAGTGTCCTAGCAGACTGCAAAGCAGGCAGTCTGAGCGGTTTTCAAAAGTTCCAGAAGCTGCTAAGAATGGCCGATGCCAGAACCAGCACAACAAGGCATCCGCAGCTGAGATCTGTGGAAAATCAATGCAACACAGAAAAACCTAAGCTAACATCAAAAACAGTGCGGTTTAAGTACTACTGTACCTAAAAAAAGGTCTCTGTCTGTGAGAACAAAAGTTAGAGATGCTTGTTTGAACTAAAATTGTTAACTGCAAAAAGTTTCGGTTGTAAAACGTCTCTTCATATTTGGAAGTGAAAGTCTGATACCAGAACTTACTTTTTTGAACTTTTTGAACTTAAAATGAGGTAAAACTACAGAAAGATTTTGGTTATGGATTTCTTCATATCTGGAAGGCTAGTGCCAGAATTTATCGTTTGAATTTTGGGACTTAAGAAATGAAATGAACAATAGAGATTTAATTGCAATGGGACAATTTCGAGTTTACCTATAATAATGACCTAGGAACTGTTTGCTGGAATTGGGTTAAAAATGGAACTGTTTAAATGAAGAAATTTATTTCTGCCTAGAACCAAGATGCAGTTTTGTGTATGCATATATGCTTTATTAACTGGTGATTCATGAATTGTTTTGTGGAACTGTTTATATAAAAATGGAATTATGGAACTGGTTTTGTGTTACAAATGGAATTGTTTAAATGGAAAAGTTTGGGTTTTTTCTAACTAGGTTTGGGACTTTGTTTAAAAAATTATAAAGAAAAGGAGGAGTTATGAGATTGAATTATGTTTGCAGAAACCTATTGCTATTAATGCACCCTGGTTTTGTGGAGTTAAGGAAATATTTAAGTTTGTGAATACATCGAAGTTTTTCCTATGTTCTGGTAGCAAGAAAATTCAAATGATTAAGAGTTAAAGTTGTAAAGCGGAGAAAATTGTTAACTATATATAGCACCATATATGCTAATTCAAATGGTTCTGTTAAGAGTTTGCTTTGAGTTGTAAGATTGGGAGAATTGTGACTATGTATAGCAATATTTATGTTAACCTGTTAATGGTAATGATGAAGCTAAGAGATTCTTTAAGTTTGTAGTCGTCTTAAGAGTTTTTGGTTTAGAAAGGCCTTGAGGCAGCTAAGACTGCCGTAGTCACCTTCGACCTAATTCAAAAGAGAAATGCCATCTTTATCATCCTCTACTCCCATACTGGGAGGTGTAACAGCTATGGAGATTGCTGTAAGCCATTAATAGTTATTTTTTTATATAATAAGAAAGGGGGACCTGTGGGGGGCCGTTCTCGGGTTCCTCGTGGCTTTACCCAGCAGATCCACATAGAGGATGATTAGGACCACGGGCCTGAGTGCAGGTGTCTGAGATGGTCTGCACTTGGCTGTGCTGAGGGAGGAGGTCATTTGCTCCACCCCCTTGGTGTCTCTATAAAAACCCTGGGGCAGAGACAGTCAGGGCCCGTTGGAAAAGGTTCCAGGCCCTCTCGAGGCTATCCTTTATTTTCTATCTGTTTATCTCCGCGATATTCTCCGCAATAAATCTTTCTATCTAATATTTCCTGCTGCTCACACTCAAGAAAACTCTGGGAAGCTGTGGGGGTGGTGGGTAAACGCCCCACAGCTTGGTTTCCTAGAGAGAGAGTGTTATGTATGCAGGCAGCTGACTTGCTTAGGGACATAAGGTGACTGGGAGGAAATGTGTGTGGCGGTTGGTGGGATGTGGGTGAGTTTTCAACATTGGAGTCATGTTGAGCATCTCCTGTGTTTGTATTCCTCTGCAGGTTCATCATACGTCCTGATGTCAAGCAGAGAAAGATGGCCAGCTTTCTGGACTGGAGCCTGTGTACCTTGACCCACTCTTCCTTCCAGACCATTGAAGGTGTCATTGCCATGGATGGGATGTTGCAGGCCCTAGTAAGCACCAGGGACAGCTTGTGGATCTGTGGGGCTGTAGGAATTGGCACTGTTTCCAAACTGTTGGTTCCATTCACTCTGTGTTCCACTGACTGGAACATTTGCATCACAGAATTGTTTCATTTTCTGCTCCTGTGTCCTTAGTATATGAGGCTGGCCTGGAGTGGTGGCTCACAGGTGAAAGCTGACGAAGTGTGCATTACCACTAGGGGGCAGTGGTGCCTGCAGAACTGCGGCTGGGTCCTTAGGGGTTTTGTTTAGTTTGGTTGTAAAGCAGTTAGTGAAGCTAGCCCTAGTGAGAGAGGCAGAGAGCTTGAAATAGGATTCTGTTTGGATTAGTGGGCTACAAAGTTTCTAGTATCTAAGTTTAAATACAGACTCTGGGACCTATCTAGAGAAGCCCATTGTGCCCAACCTACCTATTGCTGGTCTTCTCTGCTTGTCTGTTGTATGGCTTTGTAGTACTGACAAGAAGAAAAGCTCTAGTGTGAAATCACAGAGGATATGACCTTGTGAACAAGGCTAGGAAGTTCCTGGACCAGTATTCAGGAGGTCACAGATGGACTCCTAAGGCTTTGTTTGGTTTTGATGTTCAGTGTTGAAAAGGTCATGATGCCTCTCCAAATGCTGTTTCTAGGGTTAATGTTACAAGATCACTGAGGCTTTCTGAGGCCATGGTATTGAGAGTCAGCATTCAGAAGGGGGACATGGATAGCCTTATAAAGCCATGGTCTCTAGGGTTTGGCATTCTGGAGGGTTGCATATGACCTTCTGTGATTGTAGGCTCCAGGGTCAGAAACGTCTTCTTGATTTTCTTTGATTACACTGGGTGAGATGTGAGAGTAGTTTTTGTCCTTGGAGGCAAAGGGAACTGTCAGGATCCTTTGGAAAAGTTTGAAGGCAACCAGTCATACTGGCATCTTGGGTTTGGCTGTCTGCACACCTTTACACAGGTCCTGGGTCAGTGACCCTGGGAAGGGGACGTGGGACTGAGGATAAGAAAGTGAATAGAGGCTCTCTGGACCCACTGCGTTTGCTTCTGCAGTTGTGTGTGCATCCTGGTTGTGGGAAATGAGAAATGGTTTTTTTTTTTTTTTTGGTTTTTCGAGCCGGGGTTTCTCTGTGTAGCTTTGCGCCTTTCCTGGAACTCGCTTGGGAGACCAGGCTGGCCTCGAACTCACAGAGATCCGCCTGCCTCTGCCTCCCGAGTGCTGGGATTAAAGGCGTGCGCCACCACCGCCCGGCGAGAAATGTTTTGTAGCTGGAGATTTCTCCAGTCCTACCTGGCTCATGGTCAGGACAAATCTCTCTCACCCGCCAGTCCCACAGCCGCTTAGACCCAACCGAGTAAACACACAGAGGCTTATATTGCTTACAAACTGTATGGCCACAGCAGGCTTCTTGTTATCTAGTTCTTATATCTTAAATTAACACATTTCTATTAGTCTATAAGTTGCCACGTGGCTCGTGGCTTACTGGTACCTTACATCTCGCTTGTCATGGCGGTGGCTGACAGTGTCTCTCTCAGCCTTCCACTTCCCAGAATTCTCTTCTCTGCTTGTCCTGCCTATACTTCCTGCCTGGCTACTGGCCACTTAGCATTTTATTTATACAGAGCGATATCCACAGCAATGTTTGGTCTCTCTTTACTTTCAGTTGTATTGCTAGTGCCTACAGATGTCTGCCATTCAAAACATGTAGGAAGGAAACATGGGGAAATAAGATGTTTTATGTCCTGTGCTTCTATTCTGCTGTGTTACAACAGTTTAAAATCAAGACATGATTTGCTTGCTAGGAAGACTGTCTGTCCCTTCAGTTGGATAGTTCCTTCGTTTTGTTACGTCCACAAAGTTGTACAGTATCCATTGTCTCCCTTCAGTATGTCAGTCCACATACCACACAATACTCCATAGTACAGGTAGGTGGTCACTGACCGGCCTGTCTGTGGAGGAGACTTCTGTGAACATTGCCATATTTAGACTCATGTAGGATAGGCTTCTTTCACTGAGCACAATGTCCATAAGGTCTGTCCACTGGGGCATGTGTCAGTTCGTCACTTCCTCACTCCTTTTTTATGGGACTGTTGTGATTAATGCTGTTGGGAATATAAGAGGTTTTTTTTTTTTTCACTTTTTTAAATTTATTTTTCTATTTTTTAATTTTTGTTTACAGTTCTCTTAGGTATGTAGCAGTAATTTTTTTCTTTTTCTTTTTCCTTTCTTTCTTTCTTTCTTTCTTTTTTTTTTTTTTTGAGACAGGGTTTCTCTGTAGTTTTTGGTGCCTGTCCTGGATCTCGCTCTGTAGACCAGGCTGGCCTCGAACTCACAGAGATCCGCCTGGCTCTGCCTCCTGAGTGCTGGGATTAAAGGTGTGCTCCACCACTGCCTGGCTGCAGTAATTTTTCTAATGTGTATGATAATAGATTTTTAACTCAGCAGATAGTGTTTTATTTAGCTCATAGGTTTTTTCTTTCTCTTTCTCTGGTAGTGCTGGGCTGTCAAGCTGAGACCCTTAAACGTGCCAGGCAAGCACTGAACCATCTAGCTTCACAGCCCCTAATAGTTTGTTTGTTCATTTTTAAAATATTGTATTTTGTTTTTTAAGTCTTTCTTAAAAATCATGGTTGTGGGGCTTAAGAGATGGCTCACTTGCTGCCTTTCCTTCACAGGACCCTGGTGGTTCATTTCCCAGTACCCATGTTGGGAGGTACACAAATCCCTGTAACTAGTTCCAGGAGATCTGATGCCGTCTTTTGGCTTCTGTGAGCAATTACACACATGTGTGCATACACGCATAGATGCACACACATACACCCATAAATAGAAGTAAAAATAAGTCTTTAGAAAAATGATGGTTTGACTTCACATGTCAGTTATAGTGTATATTTTACAAAATAAACGTTTTGCGTTTTTTTTAAATGATGGTTGTCTGTTTTGTCATATTGGTAGAGTGTGAGGTTCTGCTTGTGGCAGACATCTTTGGGATTTGCAAGTACAGATGCACAGCCCACACCTGGGGAGGCTTTTGTTCCAGCTTTGTGGAGAGGTGACTAAAGGAGGCTTTATTGTGATTTTCGTTTTGACTGGAGCAGCAGAGGTTGTTACAAGCAGTGACTTACCCTGAAGGATAGTGTGAGAAGGGAAGAGGGAAGGATGGGCAGAGGTCACAGCTGTGTGCCCACCATGCTGTTGGTTTATAAATCATGGTAGGTATTATACATTTGTGTTTTAGGTAACTGGTGAAGAGGTAGACAGAAATGGTTAATTCGAAAGATTTGGGTGTAAGTAGGTTCTTGATATTTTGGTGTTAATGTTTAAAAAAAAAATGGTATTTTTATATTTATTTGCTGAATGAATGTGCCACAGTGCATTTGTGGCGACTCAAGTGCTTTTAGTTGTTGAGCCATCTTTTGAGCCCAGCAACCATAAAATAATAATAAAAAAAGACTTCAGAATAACTGTTCTGTGTCCACTGTGTGTTTCCAGGGTTTGAACTTCTTCAGGTTTGATGACCAACTGAGCCATCTCTCTGCCTCTCTGCTCTACCTGCCATCTCTCCCCCAACCCCTCCCCGTCCAGTTTTAATTTTTTTTTTTTTTGTTTTGTTTTTGGAAACAGGGTTTCTCTGTGTAGCCCTGGCTGTCCTAGAACTTTCTCTGTCGACTAGACTGTCCTCAGATTTTGAGATCCACCTGCCTCTGCTTCTTGAGTGCTGGGATTAAAGGTATGTGCCATTACCAGCTAATTTTTGAGACAGTGTTTCTTTGTGTAGCCCTGACTGTCCTGAACTTTTCTCTAGACCAGGCTGGGCTCAAACTCAAATACATTCACTTCTTCCTCCTGAGTGATGGGATTAAAGGCCTGTACCACCATGCCTCTGCTTCCTACACTTTTTAAAAATGAGGCATGTCTTACTATGTAACTCTGGCTTGCCTGGAATTTGTAGACCAGGCTGGCTTTGAACTTGTGTTGATATTCCTGCCTCTTCCTCCTGAGTGCCAGGATTCCAGGTATATGCCAACACCTCTGGCTTGGCATGAGTCTTGCAGGAAATTTTTAGATGAAGAGAATACAAGAAGATCTGACAAAATGTAGCTAGAGCCTGTTAATGCATGGTGGAGCTTGAGGAAGGGTCTTGAACCTATCTAGCATGTGTATGTGGCACTCGGGAGGGCGGGCATGATTAATATCAAGGGATTGATTTTTAGATTGGTTTTGTTCAGCTGTCTGCATTCTTTCTGGAATTAGATGAGAAGGACCTTGCTTTACAGCCCAGGTTAGCTTCAGTCTTGTAAATGCAAGGGTTGTGTGTGTATCACTGTATCTAGCTAGCAATCTGCATTTTTGAGGGGCTTTAGGGTCTGCAGCTAGCTACTTGCCACCCTGGCTCAGGAGTTTCTCTGAACTGTGCTGCCCATGGCAATAGAGATGTGACTGGCAGGGTAAGCAGGCTTCCTGCTTAGGGGAAATAGACTCCTATGGGAGGTGGGATAACCTGCTGGGCTTTAACTGAAGGTTCATTGGAGGTCCTGGCCGGAGTGCCTGTGGGTTTATCCATTAGGGTGTGGGGGAAGTCACAATGAATACTTTTTGTCTAGTTTTACATACTTTGCCCACAGCTCTTTTGTTCTTTTTGATCACCAGTTTCTTGTCTCTGTGCGGTTCCCAAGTTTTCTGTTTTTCCTTTCTTATTTGGGAGGTGCATGGAGCATAGATTGCACTCAGATATGGAGGACAGTTGCTGTTCCATTCCTTGCCAGTTATGCCAGTGGGTTGAGATTCCTTTTAGTGACTAAAGCCAGCTAGACATGTGTGCCTTTTATTTGGACATCTTCAAATTCCAGTGTTGAGGGAGAGAAATTCTCTTTTTCCTTCCTCCTGAGGTGTAAAAAGAGTTCCCAGAGGCTTAGAAAAGTTGTCTCCTACCCCCTCAGCTGGGTGTGTTGGCAAGGGAGGGGAAAATGAGACCCAAGTCTCTGCTGTTGGGGCAGAGTGCTTTGGTGGTTTGGCAACAGCACCTCTGCTCTATCTAGAGAGATTTGCCCTGAGGATGGTGAGCAATTGTCTGACGCAGACAACTGAAATCCTGGGAAGTGAATGAATGAAACTGTGGATCACCAGCTGTGGTGGTTTCATCTCCTTGGGCCCACAGTGCCTGACTTGGCCTCCCAGAAGCCTGAAGTCCCTCCTGCTTGGGGCAGCAGTGTCTCCAGTCTCCCACTTTGCTTTCTTTTCTCTTTTGGAGGGTCACTTGGGTCTGGTCTGGCTCCAGGGCAGGAGGAAGTTAGGCTTAGTGGGTGGAGCAGTTTCACCATGGGCTTGTCAGACCTGAAGGCAGAGGGCTGGGTGTCCTGTGCATGATGAAACTTGCAGGTGTATTGTGCTTCAGGATTGCATGTTTCCTTTGATGCACTTGGCTTCATTTTTATCCACCTGTTCATTAGTGTGGGTTAGGCGAAACAGGTGAACCCTGAACAAGTCACATCGAAACTAGGATTGATTTTATTTCCCTCGAAGCATAGTCCTCCTGCAGCGTTGATTCTTAACTCTTGTGGGAAGGAAACAAGTGCTTGGCAACTTCATTTCTCTGGAAGGCCCCCTTACTCTTGAGTGTCAGTATTAATGCAAATTGAGAAAATTTGAGAATGGAAAACAATATTTAAATAAAAGCATTGTCACGTAAATGTGCTTGTGGTTTTCCCTCAGATTTGAAGTTTCTGACCACTGTGGCTTCTCTGCATTTCCTGCAGTGTTCACGATGTTGAAGGAACTTCTGTTCCTGAAGACAGGCAGCTGGCAGGGAAGGTACTGCTTGTGTTGATTGGTGGCAGGAGACACTCTTTTGTTACCATCTGTTGACATTGCATCTCCCCTTTACAGTGATGTTTTCCTATTTTTAAATTTTCAGAATTTTCCAAGCATGGTAGCACATGCCTTTAATCCCTGCACTTGGGAGCTCTGCACAGAGGCAGGCGAGGCCAGCCTTGTCTACAGAGAGAGTTCCAGGATGGCCATGGCTACACAGAGAAACTGCCTCGAGAAACAAACAAAACAAAGCAAAACAAAAAAACAAATAAAATTCAAATTTTATTTTATTATTGTCTAAAGGTAGAATTATTATTAAACTTATGGTTTGGGGGTATAGCTCAGTGACAGAGGCCACTTGTCTAGCATGCTTGAAGCCCTAGGTTTGTTACTCAGCATGGAAAAACAAAACAAGACAAAACAAAATAAAAAACCCCACAAAATTCCACTAAAACCCAGAAACCTCACAAACAATAGGTCGGCGGATGTCTGTGAGTTCAAGGCTAGCCTAGTCTACAGAGCTACTTCCAGGACAACCAAGGCTACTACACAAAGAAACCCTGTCTCAAAAAACTAAGCCAAAACAAAACAAAACAAAAAAAAAAACTCAAGAAAGCCAAGGATCCACAGGCTCATCCCAGGCTGCTTCATGACAGCTACCAGTTGGAGTGTTTCTTTTCTTACATGTAATTTAAAGAATAAAAGGGGTCAGGTACCTGGGTACAAGTGACTGTTGACTAGATTACCTGTGTGAATAGGCATGAGGGACCAGTGTCCTGGACTTGGCTCTGCCTGATCCTTCAGCCGCCTGACCAAGCTTTCCTGGCTTTGGCCTCTAATAGGCTTAAGCTATACTTGGATTTCATCTCTCCCAGAGGCCTGAGGCATAGGTGTGGTACTTTGCTCTATCTGGAAGAGAAGTGACAAACTTCTCTTGCCTCAGAAGTACGTGGAGACTGATCAGTACCAGTCATATTCTTTAGACAGAACTTGGCCTATTATCATCTTGTGGGCTTTGGCCTCATTTTTGTGGGCTTCTGTGGAACCTGGTGTCTAGAGATGCTCAGGCTCAGTATGCCGAGGGCAGAATGTCTGAATGGTTGTGCCTTGTTGCTCAGGGTAGCTTTTCTTTTCGTTTTATTTTTATATATTTTGTAGGTGTGGTGTGGTGTTGTGTGTGCCATAATACTTGTGTGGAGGCCAACTTGAAGAATTCTCTTTTCATCATATAAATCCTAGGAATCTAACTCAGGCTTGGTAGCAGCAAGCCTTTTTCCACCGAGCCATTTTGCTAGCCCAAAGTAGGGTTTTGAGTGGAGAAAATGTATGACAGTATGGGGTTCAAGCACTGAATGCTGTGTTTCTGTAAATTCAGGCTGATAAATTCCTGAGTTAGGCTTTGAGTAGACTGTGAACTGCTAGCTCTGACTGTATCTAATTTCATGTAGCTCAGCATTTTATATAGATGAGCCCCAGAGGAACATGTCTGTACATGCAGGCAGTGCAAGGTTCCACAATTGGCAGGGGAAGGGACTTTGTAGGTCACAGGCCTCATCCTCCTCATCCCTTTGAATAGAAAGAAAGTGCTATTTGCCCACCTGCTGGTGTGAGCTGGGTTAGTGCTGGAGGCTAAGGAGCCTAGTGCCCCCCAAACCCCCCTTTAACCTTGGCTTTTGGCTTTTGTTGCAGGCCATTTGAATACCTCACAGCTCCACCCGCCTCTTCTCTCTCATCTGGCCCATGGACAGATGTTGATATCTGGTTGCCCATACTTTCCTTGGCTTTCCTTCTCCATGTTCCCTCAGGCCTTGGTTGTTGACACCTCATCTCTGATTGCCCTTGATCTTTGTTTCCTGCTCTGTCCTTGTTCATTCTGTGGGTGCACTTGGGCCACCTCTGAAGTCACAGCCTCACCTCATGCCTGTTGTCCTCCTTAGCCTTGTGAATGTGGAAGCCTGACAGGGTGTGTGTGTGTGAGAGAGACAGACAGACAGACAGACACCGAGAGACTGAGACTGTCTCTGCCTGTGTCCTCCATGCCTTGTGTGTTGTTTGGTTCTCTTGTCTCCCTTGTCTTGTCCAGAGCTTCACCTGACTTTCCAGCCACCCTTCTGTGATACCGTCTTCCCACCCCACAAGTGTTCATTCTGTAGTGTGGTTCCTTAAGTCTTTTTGCCCTCACTTAAGCCAATTCCATTTGCTGTGCTTGGTTTTTATCTTCTGATAGGGTGACAAGCCATCCTACTCTGAAGTAGGTCCATGGGGCCCTTAGTATCACCCTTGTCTATTGGGTTCCCCGTAGTTGTGTGCTGTTCCATGGTCAAAACAGGGTTCTTTGTATATAGTAGGTTGCCCCTCAAGGGAATAGGGAGTGAGAAGCATCAGAGGGAGGACCTGCCAAGGACAGATGCGGGTGTCTTCCTGTCATCTGAGCACAGAGGATGGCAGTTTGTAATCAGTAGACCAAGTTTTCCAAGCTGAGCAGCTGGGACTATTTTCATGCTTGTATGTGGACTAGGAAGCTCAGCTGATGAGGCTTTGAGCATCTGTGTGGCTGGTGACCAATGTCTGGTCATTAGAGAGGCTGGGCCCTTTGTGGCCGGTGGGTTGACCAGCCCCCTGTGGCTATGAGTCATGCTCTCACTGTAGAACAACAAAATATCATTATCAGCTCCCTGAAATTGTTCCCTCTCTATCCTTTTTCAAAAAAATTGGGCAGTTGACAGTTTGTTCTGACAGTTGGTTCTTTTCACAGATCCTGTAAACTCTGTGGTCTATGTGTACAGATCATCTGTCCTTTGGACATTCTAGTGGCCTAGCTCTGCCAGGCGAGTCCTCTATCCTGACACCTCCCTGCTGCTTTGTGTTGTGACAAAGGGTCTGGGACCTGTGCATTCTGTAGTGTGACCCGAAGAGTCATTGGAGGGCCTTATCCTTCCCACACCTTGATATAGAGTTGTTGCCGCCGGGCGTTGGTGGCGCACGCCTTTAATCCCAGCACTCGGGAGGCAGAGCCAGGTGGATCTCTGTGAGTTTGAGGCCAGCCTGGGCTACCAAGTGAGCTCCAGGAAAGGCGCAAAGCTACACAGAGAAACCCTGTCTCGAAAAACCAAAAAAAAAAAAAAAAAAAAAAAAGATATAGAGTTGTTGTATAATCCAGGCTCTGGAGTGATGAGATTGTAGACATGTGCCACAATGCCCTTCTTGATCAGTCTGATACCTCTCAGCCAAAGGTGTTGCTGGCTCCTGTGTTGGCCTTATGGCCACTGGGTGTACATATTGCTGCCCTCCCTTCCAGGTGTCATTGGTGCTGTGCTGAAGACATGATTTTTGGTACAGCCCCAGCCTTTCCTTGCCTATGCTTCTTTTCTTGCTCCTTTTGTCTCCCTCACTTCCACTTGGGGCCAGTACTGACCTTGCCTGCATTGCGGAAGTTTGGACTTTGGTCTCTGACTTCAGGTGCCTCAGCCATACTGGGCATTCCTCCATGTGCCCAGGTACTTGCCTTTGAGCCTGGGAAGCTCCATGGTATTGGGATACCTTCAATCCTGGGTTCTCTGTGGGAGGAGTGTTGCCACATTCTTTCACATTTGTCAGTTGATTGAGGAATGGTTATTTTTGTTTAAAAAGCACTAGAAATTGAAATAAGTAGCAATAACACAGACTTGAGGGGCTGGAGTTATCTGCCCTTAACATTGGTCCATTTTCCTATTGTCTAAGGTATTTCCTATTGTGAGTTTTCTTTTTTTTTTTTTTAATTTTAATTTTTTTTGTTTTCTTTTCACATCATGGAGATTGCAGTGAGTAATTGTGTTTTTGTTGCTATGAAGAATGATTATCTAGAACTGGCTATGCTGGTCCATGCTAGTAATCTAGCACTCAGAAGGCTGAGTCAGGAAGATCATGAGTTTGAGGTCATCCAGCTGTATAGGGAGATCCTGGCTCATATAAATGAATAAACAAACCTGAACTTGATGTTTTAGCTTTTCTTTATATGAAATTCTTCTGGTAATGGGATGATTTCTTTCATTTATGTAATGGAAAAGGGGTCTTTGTTTCTCTAGTAAGGAAACACTCTCTTTCCTGGAAATCTTGCCTCTGGGATATGGTCAAACCTGAAACTGCCCAGCGGGTAGTTTGTGTCCTGAGAATTTGGGCTGATCCTGCAGTTCAGAAATGGCCCGGGGGGCTGGAGAGATGGCTGAGGGGTTAAGAGCACTGGCTGCTCTTCCAGAGGTCATGAGTTCAATTCCCAGCACCTACATGGTGGCTCACAACCATCTACAATGAGATCTGGTGCCCTCTTCTGGCGTGCAAGCAGAACACTGTATACATAATAAATAAATCTTTAAAAAAAAAAAGTGGCCCAGAGGCACTGCCATCTAGAGATTCCTGCATCAGTGGTCACAGGGCTACTCAAAGAGCTGGGGCTGTGAGGAAGGGAGGGCATGACAAGAAATACCATCTCTGATTCTAATGAGCTGTTTATCCTAATCATTGACAGCCGATTTCAGCAATCCGCCTACTGGGCAGGTGATGCCTCTGGCCTGGATGGTGCTCCTGGGGCTGGGTTCTGCCTATATCCGCGCACTCCCTTTCTAGTGTCAGCTTACTGCTCTTAGGACAGTGAGACCTTCAAGATGTCTCTCATTTTTATTTTTATAAGCCAGTAGATGTGCTAGGCCTCCATTTTCTAGGCTCTACTTTGTGGAAAGAGTTTCTTTCCCCACAATGCTGGAGGAAGGGGCTTTTTAGGGGTGACCTGTACTGGATGCCTTTGTATTGTGAAGAAGCAATGAGGGTAGATCCTCTGGTCTAGACAAGAACCTGACTGGGTGTTCAGCCTAGGTTGGTGGTGTGGGTTTTGGCAGTCTGCTTGGGTTTTGACTTCCTGTATGACATGTTTAAAGTGCCTTCTAGTTCTCTCATCCCTGGTTTGTAAGCTTTTCACGATGGAGAACTTTCTTAGTGTTAGGACAGAGTCAAGAAGAATTGTTGTTTGCCCTGCGCCTTGTCCCATCTGTGAGGTGGTATGGGTACAGCAGTGTCCTTCGGAGAGACCAGAACCTGTATTAAGTGCGTGTGGTAACCTGCTATTCTAACATTGTGCTTTCTGAGTTTGGTTTAGTGCTGGTCAGTGTTCCCAAGGTTTTAGATTGGTGAGCTTCTCAGAGACCTTGCATTTCAGTGACAGCCACACCTGAGCTCTAGTGCAGGGACCTTTCTCCAAGGGCCTGGGGTGGAGTTGTTTTTTTTGGCTTGAATTTGGCAATGCCTTCAGGGAGCCTCAAACCAGCACCTCTTGCTTGGCAGGAGGGTGAACTTGCTTCTGTGTGGCTCTTCAGCTTGTGATTTACAGGGCTTGGAGAGCATGCCCCAGGGAGGGGAAGCTAGCCTGGGTGGGGAGCAATAGAAAGGTGCGGTGGTGGTTTAGGATGATTACTGGGAAACTCGTTTTGTTTGCACCTTGCGCTGAGCTAGTTTCTAGAACAACAAAAACAGACATGGTTGCTCCTCCTGTGCTGAGAGGTGTTTTTTTCCAAACTGTTGGTGGTATAATTGCCTTGGTGCTGCCTGTGCTGTTCAGAAAAGCAGGTGGCTTTATGTTGGTTCCTATTTTATGCATCCCCAAAAGTGGGGTGTGTGTATGAATCAGTGTGAATGCTCGAGTTCCTCTGAAGCCGAGAGTCACTCTCCCCAGGGTAGGGCTAGCACTGATCAACATTGGAAAGGTTGAAGTACTGTGGAAAAAAAAATTTTTTTAAAATGAAGTATGGCCCATGCTAGCTGTAAACTTGTGGTCCTTGTCTTGTGTTCCAGTCTCCTAAGTGTTGTGGAGATGCCTTTTATGTGAAAAATCAAAATCCTCTATTTTCCTTTTTCCTGGATGCTTCATGGATAGTTGCTTTTTTTTTTTTTTTTTTTTTTTTTTTTTTTTTTTCTGGGACAGGGTTTTAGTGTGTAGCCCTGGCTGCCCTGGAACTCACTCTGTGTCGTTGGTTATTTTTATTCTGTGTTCTTTGGGGTCCTGCCACCCAACTCCCAAATAAATACTTGGAGACTTATTCTCACTTATAAATGCCCTGCCTTAGCTTGGCTTGTTTCTATCCAGCTTTTCATAAGTTATCCCATCTATCCTTTGCCTCTGGGCTTTTACCTTTCTCTATTCTATATACCTTTTTTCTATTTTTACTCCGTGGCTGGATGTGTCCTGGGTGGCTGGCCCCTGACATCCTCCTCGCCTCTTCTTCTCTCTTCTCTTCTTCTCCTATTTATTCTTTTTGCCTGGCAGCCCCACCTATCCTTTCTCCTGCCTCACTATTGACCGTTCAGCTTCTTGTTAGAGACCAGGTCTTTTAGACAGGCACAGTAACACAGCTTCACAGAGTTAAAGAAATGCAACATAAAAGAATGTAACACGTCTTTGCATCATTAAATTAATATTCCACAGCATAAATAAATGTAACACATCTTAAACTAATATTCCTCAATTGCTCTGTAGGCTAACCTGGCCTCGAACTCAGAGATTTGCCTGCCTGCCTCCTGAGTGTTGAGATTAAAGGCATAGTAAACTAGTTTAGTCAGCAGACTGTACGAGTTTTCACAGAACATTCCAAGTAGATGTGTAATAATCAGTGTAGATATTAAATTTAATACTACCCTAACAAGTTAGAGAAGATACAGATATTTTTACCCTCAAATAATATTTTTATCAATTACTTGGGAATTCCATATAATGCACCCCAATCATGTTTGCTTCCCATTCTTTCCAGGCCCACCCTCCCATCCTTTACCCTCCCCACTCAAAAAAAAAAAAAAAAAAAAAACAAAAACAAAAAACCAAAAAACCAAAACAAACACCAAATCCAATTTGTGTTGCCCATATACTCATTGTCGAGCATGGGCAAACTCCCAGTGTCCAGCCCCTTAAAGAAAACTGAGTGTGTGTCCTGTCTCTCTCCCCGCACCCCCCCCCCCCCCAGAAGCTGTCAACTGTGAAGAGCTACATTTTAGCATCTTTATCACAAATTTCAAGGACTCTCTTCAATTGTGTCCTGTCTGGACTGTTGTTTTTTGAGGGGGGTGGGTTGTCACAGAAGCCTTCAATGTCTCTCATTCTCAGTTTGAGTCTGTAGTCAGCAGTACCACTGCAAAAGAAGCCTCCTTTTCCATAGCAGCTGACAGTACCATGGATCATGGGCTTCTGCATGGTTTTGTGGACATCAACATAGTTTCCAGTGACAGCTTGGATCATGGATGTCAACCTGGTCCCTGGGCGGCAACATGGTTTATGTAGGCAGCATGTATCATGGACATAAACATGGTCTCCAGCAGCAGCACAGATCATGGACATTAACATAGTTTTCAGTGCCAGCATGGACCACAGTCATCAACATGGTCTCTGAGGCAACGTGGATCATGGATATCAACATGACCTCAGGTGGAAGCACGTACCATGGAAGTCTTAATCTAGAAAATGAACTATTCTTCATCTTGGATATCTTGTTGCTCAGAATCAGGGTGATCATATGGTTGGGCAGCAAGCCTGGGGGCAGGACCTTGGAGAAGTCCAGGCTGTTGTATGTCACCCTGCCCTTGGTGCCAGCCACCCTGCCAGTACCTCTAGCACCAGCTCTGTGCTCTCCTCCCCTCAGCAGGGCAAGCAGCGTGAGTAGTGGTGGCTGTGGCAGTGGCAGCAGTGGCGCTGGCCTAGTGATGGGTGAGGCTGGCTGGTGGTGGCCAGAACCTCCTGGCTGCCTGAGGACTGGCCCTGCCTGCTTGGTAATGACATGCTCCCATACATGTGGCTGTTGGTGTGTCTCTAGTTCTGCTTCTTTCTGCTGCTCGCTGCTCTGTTCTGCCATCTCTTATTTTATAATTAAATTAAACGATTAATTAATCAAAGTATTTAATATTAAGTTTAATATTAAAGTATTAAATTACAAATTATGTGTATATGTATGTTTGTGTGTGAGTTTGTCATGTGAGTACAGGGCTTATGGAGGCCAGAAAAGGCTGTTGGGTCCCCTGGAGTTACGGGTGGTTGTAAGCCACCCCATGTGGGTGTTGGGAACTGAACTTGGATCCTCTGGAAGAACAGTACATACTTTTAACTGCTGAACTCTCTCTCCAGCCTTCATAGCTGCCTTTTATAAGATTGAGAAGGCTCCTCCTTCTTTACAATTTATTGGGCTTTCATCAGGAAAGTGATCATGTATTTTATTTGTTATGTTAATTTGATGTATCACATTAATAGATTATTAGATACTAAACTAGTCTTGCATTCTTTGCAGATGAAGGATAAACTCCATTTGTTCTGGTGTAAAGTCCTTATAGTATGTTGTTGAAGTTAGTTTGTTAACATCCATTCAGGGTTTTTACATCTGTATTCCATAGATGTTGGTTGTAGTTTTCTGTTGTAATCTTGGCTATGTATTGGAGTAACAGTGACCTCATACAGCCATTTGGCAATCAGTAGTGGTCAATAATTTTTCTACTAGGATTTTCTTTGTGGGAGGTTTCTAAACCACAAATTCCATTTTTTTTAACATGATACAGTTCTACTCAAAGTTTTTATTTATTTTGTTTTCTTAGAAAAATTCTGTATATGTATGTTTTGCCTGCCTGTTTGTGCACCACATGCATGCAGTACCCATGGAGGCCAGAAGAGGGCATTGGATCCTCTGGAACTGGAATTTCAGGTGGTTGTAAGCAGCCATGTGAGTGCTGAGAACTGAATTTGGCTCCTCTGCAAGAGCAGCAAGTTCTCTGTAGATGTAACCAACCGTCTTATTAAATAAGAAACACAGAGCCAAGGTAAAGATAAAAACCCAAGAGGTCAGAGTTAGGAGCTTACCCGCGTGCTGCTGGCTAGCTTCTTCCGCCAAGAAACCTCTCCGAAAAAGGGAGCTACTTCCTGTGCGTTTGACTTATAAAGAGTTCTGGTTCTTCCTTCTCATTGGTTGTAAACCCAACTACGTGACTGCCTCGTCAGGGCCTGTCTGTGCAGACCTCCAGGTCTTCTATGGTTGGTATTGAGATCAAAGGGCGTGTGTCTCCAATGCTGACTGTATCCTTGAACACACAGAGATCTACCTAGTTCTGCTTGCTGAGTACTGGGATTAAAGGCGTGCACCACCACGCCCAGCTCTCGCTATGGCTTGCTAAACTCTGACCTCTGGGCAACTTTATTTATTAACATACAAATAAAATCACATTTCAGTACAAATAGAATACCACTATAGTTCTCTTAACTGCAGAGTCATCTCTTAAGCCCCAAAAGTTTGTGTTTTGACCTGTGCTAATTTCTTTTGAGGTGTTTGATTTGTTGCCCTAAAGGTCATAAAACTTTACCATCCTTTGAAAGTCACTGTCCTTTGACTTTCTCATGTTCCTGTTTTTGCACATCTGCCTGTATGTGCTGCTCTTTTTGTTGTTTTTCTTTTTCTTTTTCTTTTTCTTTTTCTTTTTTCTTTTCTTTTCTTCTCTTTTCTTCTCTTCTCTTCTCTTCTCTTCTCTTCTCTTCTCTTCTCTTCTCTTCTCTTCT
>CABHPQ010139632.1:18898-31984 GCA_902168405.1 Peromyscus aztecus | reverse complement strand
CTCTTCTCTTCTCTTCTCTTCTCTTCTCTTCTCTTCTCTTCTCTTCTTCCTTCCTTCCTTTCTTTTTTTTTAAGTGTTGGGCCTGTGAACCCAGGTCTGAGCTACATCCTCTGGGCTTCTTTTTAAAGCAAGAAAAATTGTTTCTCACACATAGCAGTTTTGATTTCAGTATGCTTTGGAATTATAGGTGTTTTGAGGTCCATAATGCTTTAAGCATGGTTACCATTGCCTGTTTTATGGCTTGTGCTGTGCTCCTGGCTGCTTTCTGGACCGACACAAAGCCTCATGTGGACAGCAGTGGACCTATGTGATGCTGTCCTGGTACTGTACAGCTGAGGAGGTGACTCAGGAAAGTGCCTCTGACTTATTTCCATCTATATCTGGTGGCACATTGTTCCACAGTTTTTGAAAATTTGGGAACATCTGTTTTAGCAATTACCTTTTAAGCCAATGACTATCAGGGTTTTGAATATTACTTTGAAAACTGATTGAAACCTGGATGGTTTTTATAACAATATGAAGGCCTGTAATGTTCAGATGTATTTGTAATATAGATACACTGGCTCATTTTAGGTTTTGTTAATTTTGTGAGTTGTCTTTGTTAAAGATGGCCCTTTTTTTCCCCCACCCATGACTGAAAAAGGAACAAGGGTAGCTGAACATCTGAATGAGAGGTGGGTGCATCATTGAAAGGGTGCTTTGGTGGGATTCTGGGATGTGCTACCTCTGAAAGGTGCATTGAGGCCAGGCCCTTGGATTCCTCCTTGTTTTTCTAGCCCGAGTCTGCTGAGCAGGGAAGATGTGGTCCTTAGAGCCTGCTGGGAGTGTAGTTCTGTAGTGTTAAGGGATACACAGCAGTTTAGAGGTGAAAGTTGATTATTCATGTGAAGTTTGATCTAACTTTTAGAAGTGAAAAGGGTCTAACTTCTGTATTATCCCCCATGAGATTTATGATCTGGGCCTGAACTGTTTGAGTTCAGCATTTGCAAACCTGAACTGGCTTTTATGTGCTGTGAGATAGGTGGATGGACAGGTGGGCAGCAGGGTGGGGCTAGCCTCTGTCCCAGATGGTGGTCAGGTTGGCCAGCAGGGCTGTGTTCTTCTCCCCTTTTACTCCTGGTGCCAGACCAGCTCCAAAGTTACAGTGTATAGTACTTGTGTTGTGGGGAGGAGGCAGAGGCCTCCCTTCTGCTCAGGGGCTTCTCTTCACTGGCAGTGGAGTGGGGTAGGTGGAGGGAGTGGGAAAGTGCAGAGCCCTAGGGTCCACTGATAGGTTCCTTCTGGCCTGCCCCAACTAAAGCTTTTCTTGGTGACACCTACCTGAGGCCTCTTTAGGTTCACGAGGAAGCAGCGAGGGGCTCCAGATCACTCCCTCATCATGAACTGAGTATTTTGGGAATGATCTCCTAACATATGACATGGTATTTCAGATGTGACAGTTAAGGGCCTAAGTCCTGGGTTGCCATTCATTTGAAGTGATGCTGCCTGTGGTGTTGGGTCTCCAGAGTGAAATAGAGTCATGGGACTTCTGTCTAAGATGATCACTCGTGGACTGGGGTTGAGTTGATGGAAAGAAAAATGGTGGAAAGAGCAGAAGGAAGATAGTGTGATTTCTGTTAAAGGGTTGTGACTGTCAGCATTTTTGAAGCTGTGGTTGGTTGATCCCAGATCCCAGATGGGAGTTGAAACAGTTGGGTTGCCTTATCCTACCCAGTGAGCGTAGAGACTAGAGTCTACCACTGTTTTAGTGCCTGGCACAACTTGTACTGCAGGACCTTTGTCTGACAGATTTTGTTTGTGCCTTGTGATGCCCCAGCCTTCAGGTGAGGATCTCCATTGCCACTTCCTGCTCTAAGGACTTCTTCCTGAGTAGTTTGTGGTCTGGGGAGCCAACAAGCATCACAGACTTCTCTGGGTTCTCTTGATTGCACTGGTGGTGCTGGGACTTGACATCAGTACCTGGATTTTACCTTTTGGTGTGTGTGTGTGTGTGTGTGTGTATGTGTGTGTATGTGTGTGTATGTGTGTGTTTGTGTGGGTGCTTATTCGTGTGTGTATGTTTGTGTGGGTGCTTATACATGTGTGTGTGTGTGTGTGTGTGTGTGTGTCGTGTTTGTGTATGTATGTGGGAACTAACAGGAAGGATCCAGTGCAGATGACTAGACACGACAGTACCTGATTTTGCATTTGGTGCATCTGTATACGTAGCCGGGATTTTCTGTTCCCACCGAGCCCCGTGGTCCATGCTTCTCCAGGCTCGCCCAGTCCCGAGGTCCATGTTTCTCCAGGACCAGGGCCCACAATCCCACAGCCACTTATAAAATAATCATTCAGAGGCTTATATTAATTACCAACTGTATGGCTTATGGCAGGCTTCTTGCTAGCTAGCTCTTGTAACCCATTTCTATTAATCTATAAGTTGCCACGTGGCCGTGGCATTACCGGTCTGCTGTCATCTTGCTGCTCCTTTGGTGGCGGCTGGCGTTTCCCCAGACTCCGCCCTTCTCTCTGTCCCTCCACTTGGATTTCCCACCTGGCTGTAAGCTTTCTTGCCATAGGCCAAAACAGCTTTATTTAGTAACCAGTGGGAACAGCATATATTCACAGCGTACAGAAAGACATCCCACAGCATATATATGTATGTTCTTGTATGTCATTACATGGGTTTATGCCAGTTTTAAATGCTTATGACTTGTGTGTTTAATTGTGTTTATGCTTATGCTTTATTTGCCTGTTTGTTTCTTGAGACAGGATTCTTCTTATGTAGCTCTGGATACCTTGGAACTTGCTGTGTAGACCAGGGTGGCTGTGAGCTTATGGTGATCCTCCTGTCTCTGTCTCTCAAGTGCTAGGATTATAGGCATGAACCACCATGTCCACTTGTGCTTGTGTTTTCCATGTGTGTAAATGTGTGGAATCAGTGTGGCACCAGTGCTCTAGTGAAAGAGAACTGGTGTTCCAGTGAGAAGAACCAGAATTCTAGTGAGGACCAGTGTTCTTAAAAAAATTATTCGTGTGTGTGTGTGATGTGTGTGTATATGTATGTATGTGTGTGAATGTTGGTGCATACTTGACATAATGCATGTGTAAAAGTCAGGAACAAATTCCAAGAGTTAAGAGAATCAGTGTTTTAATTGAAGGACCAGGGTTTTAGTAAGGGCCGATGATCTAGTGAGGACCATTGTTTCAGTATGCTAGTGAGAAAGAATTAATTCTAGTGAAGATCAGATAGTTTTTGGCTGCTGCCCTCCAAAATCATTCATAGTACTGTGTACAGGGTCTGCATGTTGTGTGGCTACAGTCACAGGGAGGGTGAGTTTGGGAGGTACTAGATCCAGTGGTAAACTGTGGCAGAGGGTAGAAGTCTGTTTTATGGAAGGTGAGGAGGTTGGGACCCTCCTCCTGGGTTGACTAAGATGGTGAGAGATGAGGAAAGACTTCTTGGCTTCTCACCTTTGTGTGGATCTTTTGGTCTATAACTCTTATTCTTTGATATCTTTATTTGTACACAGATAATATAGTGATGAGACTTTTTTAACCTCTTTCTAGTTCAGTCTGTACATACTGCGGGTGAGGATCTGAGCACCTTGGAGGACTAGACTCCATTGACATGCTCTTGCTATGCGTGGACCTGTTGGAAGATCCCTTTTCTAGACTTTCCTCTATCATGAACTGAATCTCTTCACCTGGTGTTTGGTGGTGTATGTAGGTGGACTATTCTGATCCACCAGCCAGTTCTCAAATAACCACACAGAGACTTATTAATTATAAATGCTCTGTCAATAACTCAAGCTTGTTACTAGCTAACTCTTACAGTTTAAATTAACCCATATTTCTTATCAATGCTCTGCTATGTGGCTCAATACCTTTTCTCAGTATATCTCCTCTCCATTCCCAAGACTCCGTCGTCTTCCCAGCAACCTCTAGGTCTGGTTCTCCCACCTAACCTTATCCTGTCTAGCTATAAGCCAGTTAGCTTCTTTATTAAGCCAGTCACAGTGACATACATTCACACAGTGTAAAGGAATATTCCACAGGTGTATGCTCAGCCAAAATTCTCGGAGATGTAATGAATTTGTTCTCATAACTTGTGTACGTTTTAAACTTAGAAATGTATTTAAAACATACTATTTTTTTCAGGCTCAAATATTTAAGCATGGAAAACGTGAAGATTTTCTGCCCTATGGTAAGATTAATTTAAAAAACAGTATGTTTGTGCTGTGAGTTTGTGAGTCTGTAATCAAGTGTGCTGCTGTAACACTTACTAAAGCATAAATCTGTAGGTTTGTGTATTTGGACACTGTTATAGTTCTTTGACTTTCTGTTTTGTGTTCTTTAATATAACTTTGATAAACTATTCTACTTATTTGAAATACAGGAAATTCCTAAAGGCTTTGTAGTGAGGATCTGGGTTTTGCAATGCTCCAAGTGCCCTGACTTAATCCTGGAGGGGCCTGGTCATAGTCTTCCCATTTCCCCCCATTGCTTCATTCCCCTCCATACCATCTCCTCTCCTCATGCATCATCCCTTATACTCATTGCTTCATTCCTCTCACCCTTACCATTTCATTTCTCCTCCATACCCCTCCCCATGGTCTCATTCCCCATCCTTGCCTCATTCCCCCTCCCCATTCCCCTATTCCCGTTACCTGTCACCTCATTTCCCTCTCCCCATCACCTAATCTTAATACCTTGTCTCCTCTCAACATCATCTTGTTCTCTGTCTCCATCATCTCATTCTCCCCCATTGCCTCATCCTCCTCCCCACCACCTCATTCTTCCTCTCCATCACCTTATATCCCCTCCCCATTACTTCATTTCTTCTTACCATTTATTCCCTCCCCATCCCCTCATCCTCTCTCCCCATGGCCTCGTCTGCCCTTTCCTTCATCTCATACTCCCACTCCATTGGCTCGTCTTCCCTCCTCACTCGTTTCCTTGGATCACCACCTCCCTCTTTCCCACTGTCTCATTTCTGATCCCCATCACTTCATCCCCCTTCCTCATTGCTTCATCTCTTCTCTTTCCTGTCCTCTCACTCTTGTCTGATTCGCTCCCCTATTCCTCCTTCCTCTTCCTCCTGTCGTTTCATTTCCTCTCCACGTGCCCCCTCCTTTTCATCACTTCATTTTTTGTTACCCTATCCGTTCTCTCCATCGTATAGCCTCACCTTCTTCCTCTCATCAACTCGTTTACTTATTGTCACCTCATCCTCCCTCCCTGTTGCGTCATACCCTTTCCCATCCCTCATCCCTTCCTCACTTCTCTTGTCACCCAATCCTGTTTCTTTGTCTAGGCTTTTTGTCCTGGCTCCACTCTATCCTTTTTCCTCCTCACCCTTAAATGATTGGTCTCAATCTTGTCTATTTTACTTCAAGCCCGTCTCTGAGACCTAGCACTATGCTTCTATCCTAGGCTTTAGTTTTTGTCTGTAGAACGCCATTATTGTATTCTTCTGCCCCACCTTAGTTCCCTGAATGGCCTATGCAGCCCAGGGTCTCATGCAAGAGATCTTCCTGTTATGTTCCCCTTGGGACTCAATGTCCTGCCTCATCATTGCCTCCATTCTATCATAGTGCTGAGTGAGCACTCCATGAATAAAACATACCCCAGAAGCACTGGTAAATTTGAATGACCTCTTTTGCCCACACTTGGCCAGTGTCCCTCAGGCCCTGCATGATTGCTTGCAACAAGATGGCTTCCCCTATGCTCTGGGCCTTTTCTACTTTTTGTTGCATGGTCAGGACAATAAATAGGCTTTACTCTGACAATTTTTGGCAGATAACTTGGGGAGAAAGAGGTCTTGCTCAGGGATTCAGTGTGAATTATCTGCCACCTCCCTTGGTCCTGTGAGATTGACTTGTTTCAGGGGTTCATGCCACCACCTGCTACATTGAGTTGCATGTTCTCATCTACAGCCAGCACTGTGCTCCAGTGCCTTGATGGATGCAGACTCCCTGAGAGCAACCAGACCTTGCTGCGGAAGCTCGGTGTGAAGCTTGTCCAGAGACTGGGGCTGACTTTCCTAAAGCCAAAGGTGGCTACATGGAGGTAAGTTAGACATGTTACCTTGCTTTACCTCAAGAGGAGAGGACTGTGTGGACTGAACAGCAAACAGTGTCTGCTGCTTTCCCTTCCCCTTTGGTGTCTGAGTGTTTCTGGTTCTGAAGGGAATGGTTTTCCTTTTGGCTATTTTCTGACTCAGTATCTTCAGTAGAATAGCTGAAGCTAGAATGGTAATGGGAGAAGCTTGCTCTGCCTTTACCTAAGGTGCTGCTCAGGTGTACCTGCAAATTGTTGGTTTGGGCTCTTGGGGAAAAGCTTTCTGATCAGTCACCTCTCAGAGAAAACCTGGTTCACTTTGGAAGGTTTATTCAGAAATGAAAGTGTGTTTTCTTGCTGGTGGACACAGCTTCTTCTAATAGCCTCTCAGTACAGTTTTTTTTTTTCTTTCTTTCCTTTTCTTTCTCTGTGTAACAGTTCTGGCTCTCCTGGATCTCGCTCTGTAGACCAGGCTGACCTCGAACTCACTGAGATCCACTTGCCTCTGCCTCTGGGATTAAAGGCGCGCGCCACTGCCTCCCGGCATTTTTTTTTTTTTTTTTTTTTTGGGACAGAGTCTTGCTCTGTAGCCCAGGCTAGTCTTGAATTCACACTCCCCCGCCTCAGGCTTTTAAATGCTGGGGATTTTAGGTATGTACCATCGTGTCTAGAAGGTGTTGTTGTTGTTGCTATTAATATTATTTATGCAAGTGTTCTACCACTGAGCTGCACTCAATTATTAATATGTGTGATTTGAGAAAAATTGTTTAAGTTTAGTTAAAACTTTTTCCAAAGTGTAGTGAATTCCAAAGAAGTGTGTTATGATTTAGAGATATCTTATACATGTTCAGTATACACTTCACTCACACTTATTAGGCTACATTCTAGTGATCTGTTCTCAAAACTCCATGGAAAATCTTCAAAGAAACAAAATCAATAGGATGTAGACACAGTATAGAAGCTGGTGAAACCTAAGGTCTGAAGAGTGAGTGGCAGTCTGGAGACTCAGGAGGAGCCTGTGACCTAATCAGAGGCTGACAGGTGGGAGAGGCAGTCTATCAGCTGATTGGACAAGACTCACCTATACTAGAGCTGGTTTATGTGTCCAGAAGTGTACTCAGAGACATACCAGATGTGTTTAGTTAATACTCACAGGTACTAAGAGCCTTAATTTAAGAAAATAATTTAGTATTATTAGATATTATTTTGTCTGTCTATATTTTTACACATGTAATAATGTAGTTATTAATAGAATTAGGTTTTGCTGGGCATGGTGGCACACTCATAATCCTAGCACTCTGTGAGGCAGGAGGAAAGTTCAAGGCTGGCCTGTTCTACATGAAGAATTCTAGGCCTGTCAGAGCTACACAGTAAGACTCTGTTGCTTAAAAAAACAAACCAAACCAAAATATGATTTAGTTTTTGTTTTGTTTGAGACAGAACCTCTCTACATAGCCCTGTCTGTCCTGGAACTCGCTTTGTAGACCAGGCTGGCCTCAAACTCAGAGAGATCCTCCTGCCTCTGCCTTCCAAGTGCTGGGATCAAATTGATAACTGAGTGACCATGCCTGACTAATGATTGGATTTTAAATTCACCCTCTTGCTATTTGTTTTCTCTTCCATTTTTTTCTTTTATTTCAATATTCTCCCTCCCCACTTTTGCAGGGAAAGGGTCTCATGTAACCCAGACTGACATTGAATTTGCTATTTGATGCCCTTAACTTCCTGATTTTTCTGCCTCCATCTCTCAAGTGCTGGGATGATAGGCATGTACTACCATGCCCAGTTCTCCTTTTTCTCTCTCTCTCTCTCTCTCTCTCTCTCTCTCTCTCTCTCTCTCTCGTTCTTATTAGATCTCCTAGCACTACTCGCTACAGGTTTTTTTCCCAGTGCAGGTGGTGAAGTTTGGTCCTCATAGGCTGTGGGTGGACCCACTTTCCTGTCTGGTCTTGGCTTTTGTTTTATTAGGTCATTTTATTTCAGTTCTTCTCTGAGGATGTAGCCCTGTCTTCTATAGCACAGGTTTTGCTTTTTATGTGATCTTTAGTGAGAGATGGAACTTCTGGTCTTTTGTTGGGCCCAGTAGCTAATGACCCCAATATCCCCTGAGCTCTGAGTACTCCATGTAGCTTTTCCCTGATCTTTCTGGGTCTTATCCTGTACTTGCTCATTGTGGGAGTTACTGAGGATATGAGGGGGATTGTGTGTGAGTTTTGTGTTCTTTCTCAGTAGCTCATGCCTATCTAGAGACCTGTGTGGCACTTCAGGTGTAGCTGTGTTGTTTTTGCTGCAGTCTTTTTTTTTTTTTTTTTTGGTTTTTCGAGACAGGGTTTCTCTGTGTAGCTTTGCGCCTTTCCTGGAGCTCACTTGGTAGCCCAGGCTGGCCTCGAACTCACAGAGATCCGCCTGCCTCTGCCTCCTGAGTGCTGGGATTAAAGGCGTGTGCCACCAACGCCCGGCCTTGCTGCAGTCTTAACAGTACCTATGGGACAGAGGTGAAGGTGGTACATACCTATGATTTTCTGTTGGGGAGGAGAGGGCTCAGCTTTGGCCCAAGTGGGTCTCTCCATAGGGTAGAGATTCAGACAGAATCTGCTTTCCTTTCTTGAATTCTCTTTGGAGGTGGGCTTTGATTACTCTGGTTACTGCTGACTCTTAGGAGAGAGTTGCTTGGTCAAGGCTAGATAGATGACAGTGGGTGAGTGCTGTCTATGAGCCACATCATCGTTGGTTCCCCATTCTTGTTCCCCAGGCAGGTGGGAGATCTGTTCAGAGCTGCATTTGGTCCATAGGTGAGGAGTGGGCCCTGTGGCCTGGGCTGAGGCCAGAAAGCCAAGCAGCTGGAGAAGGCAGCCACTTGCTTATAAACAAGGGTGCCATTGCCTTCTGCCATCAAGCTTTGTTATTGAAGGTTTTTCAGAATTTGGGCATGCATTTGGCCTGGATTAGCGCTCTGAGGCTTGTCCTGATAATGTCACACCACTGGTCTTCCTTTTCTTCCAGTCTGTATGGTGTGTGTGATTTTGAGGGATGCTAAGTTGATGACTTCACTTACCAAAAAACTTATTTTTAGGGCTAGGTTGTACCTACCAACCTGAGATTGTTTTGTTCTGCATAGGTATCAGCGTGGCTGTCGGTCTTTGGCTGCCAACCTGCAGCTCTGTGCCCTGGGTAAGAGTGAGCAGAAGCTGCAGTCTGATAGTTTAACTTCTGACGGTGATGAAGACTATGATGTCCCAGAGGGGGTGGAGTGTGTGATAGGTAAGTGGAGCCCACAGCAGATGTCATGCATGCCTCTCTACAGCACAGTCTAGGCTTTTCATCTGTTTAGCCTCCCCCTTTTCCATCCTGGTTACCTCCTGTTATCTCACCTAGCATATGGTCACTGACCTGACCTCTCCATGAACACTTGCTCTAACACCCCCCAGCTTCCCACTGTTTCTTCACACCTCTATATTGCCTTTCTGCAACCTGACCCTTAAGTTGCTCTCCCTGATTGTCTTCAGGGAAACAGGACTCCCAGGAAAACAGACTTGGAACATGAGACTCATGTCTCCAGCCTCTATACTCTTGTCTTGTCCAAGCATGCTTTCCTTAGGCATCATCTCAAACTACTTTAGGCCTCCACACTTATCAGGAATCTTGACCCAGTGTGTGTTCCCAGTCAGCCCTTTACTGTGCCCAGCCTCAGATTCACTGCTTGTCCATTCACTCTTCCTGCTTTCCTGCCTCATGCTGGATGAAGTGTCATTCTCAACCTCCATTTGCTGTGAGGATCCTGGCTGGGAGGTACAAAGCCAGTCTACCATCTCCCTTGCTGTGTTCTGTCCACTCATTCTTACTTGGATTCCTCAGGACAGATTTTTCCCCAGACTTGTCTATACCTAGTGTCTATATTGTCTCCTTGACCACTGTGGTGGTGTTTGTGTGGCCAGCATTTACATGTATTTGGTCTTTTCTTTGAAAACCGGTTCCCCCCCCCCACCGCCCCCCAGGATTCTCTTCCTTGGTTGCTGTGGCACAGCACCTATCCTGGGTCCCTCTAAACCACCTTGAACTCCATAGACCCAGGATGAATTCTCTTGCTCCTTCTCTGTTATTACCTACCCACCTCAGGCATATTACTTTACCCTCTGCTCCTCTAAAGACCACCCATTCTGCCGATTTGTTTCTTCCCACCGCCAACCCTTTAGCTATTTATCCATGTCAGTTCTTCCAGGGTTTGCCCTCTGGCCAGTGTTTGGACCATACTGGGCTTGTAGGGCTGTGTGACCTGGGATAACCTTCTGACTGCCTCTGGGCTAGTCCCCAAAGGTCTCATCTTCCTCCGTGGAAGTCTTCCCAGATATTTCAGTATCTTTTGACCTCCCTTCCAATGGCTTACTGAGGCCTTTGCCTGAGGAGGCAACTTGCTCCTGCTGATTGTCCTCTTGGGTTGGCTCCACTTGTTAGGAAGTGGCAGAAATGCCCTTTTCTGTAATTGTCTAAAAACAGGGAGGAAATACTTTTATTGTAATTAAAATTGAGATCCAGGATTGGAGAGATAGCTCAGCTGTTTAGAACACTTGCTGGTTTGGTTCCCAGCACCTACAAGATGGTTCACAATCGTCTGTAACTCTAGTTCCAGGGGATCTGACCCCCTCTTTTGCCTTCTGCAGTATCAGGCATTCACACGGTGCATATACATATATGCAGACGGTATACTCATAAAACAACATTTAAAATAAAATTTAAGACCTCTTGGGCATGCAAGTTTGGCTCAGTGGGTAAAGGGACTAACTAAACTTGACAACTCAAGTTTGATTCCTCGGTGGAGGGAGAGAACCAGCTCCTAGTAGTTGTCCTCTGGTTTCCACATACATGCCGTGGCATGCACACATCACACCCATCCTTCCATTAATGTGAAAAAACAAACCAAAACAAACCAAAAACAGTTAAGACTCTTATGTTTTAGAGAAAAGGTCTCACTGTGTAACCCTAGCTAGCCTGGAACTCTATGTAGACCAGGCTGGCTTTGAACTCAGTAGAGATCTGCTTGCTTTTGCCTCCTGAGTGCTAGGCTTTCCAAACTGTCTCTGAGGCAGTCCTCCTGCCTCAGCTTCTAAAGTGCTGAGGTTATAGGCATGTGTAACCCATGGCTGGCTAAAATTAAGATTCTCAGCATAGTTCCCACAGTGTATTCTTTGGAATGGAGTGCAGGATTGGCAGGATAGTTTACACATAAGCAAGAGGATTAAGATTTTATATAGGCTGATGGTTTGTGTCTTGGTTCTTACAGAGCAGCTACTGGTTGGGTTGAAGGACAAGGACACTGTGGTGCGGTGGTCTGCAGCCAAAGGGTATGTATAAATGCCTTAGTGAGGGGAAGTGCTGAGTGCCAGAGGTGAGGGGCAGGTGTGTCTCAGTCAGTGTTGCCTCTTCATGCCTTAAAAACTTTACCTGGGCCTTGAGAGTTGTAAATACTTTGAAGATTTTCAAATGATAGAACTGTTGTTTTATATACTGTACATTTAAAGATAATTACTGGCTGGGAATGATGGTGCATGCCTTTAATCTAGCACTTGGGAAGCAGAGGCAGGCAGATTGCTGTGAGTTCAAGGCCAGCTGAATCTATTAGGAAGTTCCAGGGCATCCAGAGCTACATAGTGAGACCCTATCTCAAAAAAACAAAAATTAAAAAAAAATTACTCAGATTAGCTATTAGATTCTCTAACATGGTGTGAGGCCAATATTAGTAATAGTTGATGCCTACAGATGAGATGTTTAGGTTGTTGAAGAGACTGTATGGTAAAGATAAAGCGAGGCAGTGCTGTTCTTGCTCACCAGTTCCCCTGGCATCACAAGTGGGGATTCTCCACAGACTGAAAGGGCTGCCATTTATGTCAACAGTAGATATAGCTTGACCTGAAGCCTGTCTTGCTGGGAGGGTGGACAAAGGCATGCACAGTGAGATATACTGGGAGGAGCCTTCTCTTGGGCCTGACTTCAGGTCTCTGGCTTTCCTCTGTGCAGGGCTTGGACTAGCCTTTTATGGAAATGGGACAGTGTATAGATGAGAGGGTCTAGGTTGGCTTTTGCAGCATTTGTCTAGTACGTAGGGGCCGTTATCAGTGATGAGTTCAGTGTCTGTGTCACTTTGGGGAAAGGTGACCACGTACCCTGTTCACATGGCCAAAGAATCACCTGCCCTGTCCTTGGCATTGTTGCTGAGCAGTATTCGAGGCATGCCTTCCTGTGGGAATTGGGAGACTCAACTCCTGATGGTCATATATAGCTGATAAACTGTTGCTTTTCTTTTTCAGAATTGGTAGGATGGCTGGAAGGCTTCCCAGAGAGCTGGCAGATGATGTGGTGGGGTCTGTGTTGGACTGCTTCAGGTAGGTTATCACTTGTGGCTTTTTGTTCTTTTGTATTATTATAGTTTCTTTCAATTGAGCTATTTGTTAAACCCCATTTTTTCCCCTTTTAAAGTTAAACTTTCGTTTTTAAAGTTAAACTTTCCCTTTTAAAGTAACATCAGTTATCAGATGTTACTCTTTTCAACACCCATTATGTATCTAAAACCTTTAGAAAGAAATGAAGTCAATGCTGAACCCATGCAAATGTAGGTCTTCATCTTTAAGTTTTGGGTTTGTTCTGTGGGTGGGCAGAGCTTCTTAAAATGAGGGAATGTTCTGAATATATGCCTCATGTTCCTGCTAGCTAGAGTGGATACTAAGACTCTTGAGTGACTGAGGCCTGGATTTGGAGTTGCATTGTAATGAATTGAAGTTTAGCTTTTCAGGACATTCTGGGTGTGTGGGCACATGGCCTGTGCATATGATGGCTTATTGGGTGGATGTGATCCTGGGGCCATAGACTGGCATTGTGTACTCATAGACAGGGGCATTGGTTTTGTTTCTTTCCCAATGATTATCACTCTGGGTGCGATTTTTTTTTTTCTTTCTGGGCTTTGGAAGTAGCGGGTTGAGAAGGGGCATATGCCTGTCCAGACACTCACTATCCCCCCCCCCCCCCCCCCCCCCCCCCCCCCCCCCCCCCCCC
>CABHPQ010139632.1:0-18798 GCA_902168405.1 Peromyscus aztecus | reverse complement strand
GGTTTCTCCGTGTAGTTCTGGTGCCTGTCCTGGATCTCGCTCTGTAGACCAGGCTGGCCTCGAACTCACAGATCCGCCTGGCTCTGCTTCCCGAGTGCTGGGATTAAAGGCGTGCGCCACCGCCGCCCAACCAGACACTCATTTTTATGGCCCTTTGTTGGCAGTACAATTCTGGCCCTGCTATTCTGTGTAGCTGTAACTGGCTGGCAGGAAGTATGTTCTCAGCACTTTGGGCACCCTAGCACTTTCTCCTTGTGTCTTTAGAGATGGCCCACCAACAGCCCAAAGTCGACTTCCTTCTGGAGCGGGCCCTTCTTCATTTTGCCTCAGGCTGCTTAGTGACAGTTTGCAGTTTGCAGGAGACAGTGTGTCAGAGACTGTCTGTTTTGGAATGATGGTATATATAGTGGAGCTACTAGCAGAAAACATTCTTATTGGGACTGCTTTGTGGAGTGTGGAGAGGAGATAATGTATATAGCTTCTTTTATCAAGATTCTCTAGATTTGTTTTAGTCTTTGTCCCTGGAGCTCCTTCCTGGAGGTCATGGGGTGATAGGTGTGCTGGTGATGCCCTGAACTTAGTACCAGTATTTATTGGCTTCTGAGGGCAACTGAGGCCTTTTTGCTCTCCAAGTGAGCAGAGGTTTAGGAAGGGCTGAGATTCCATCATTTACCAGTTTTCCCTGAATTTCAAGCACTGTTTTTGCTCATCCCCCTAGGGTGTTTCTGCACATTCCCTCTGGTCCCTTAGAACGTTTTATGCAGGTGTGCCCCTGTGTACCCACCGGAACTTTTCCTCCATTCTCTTGCCTCCAGTCTCTTTAGCATCCTTAGCCCATTCTCTTTGGAGTGCTGCAGGGTTGTGGTGTGTACTGCTTCTCTAGACTATGTTCCTTCCTCCTGGTTTACAGTCTTGGTCTAATGTTGGCGCATGGCTCATTTAACCTTCTTAAGGGTCTGCTGTTTTAATAGATGGCAGATACAAAAGTGTATCCTGTTTTTGTGGCTGTGTTCTGGAGAGAGAAAAGGTGTTACTGATCTTGAATCCTCAGTCCACATTGTGCAAGCATGCTGATGGAAGGGTCAGGATGTTGGGTCTGTGCAGAGACCTGAATCTCCCAGCTTCTTCCTCCAACCCATTTACGGCATCTCAGCATTCTGTGCTTTCTCTGTCTGGATTCCTAGGCTTGGGAGATAATTGGATTTGAGATAATAGCGAGCTCTTAGCACTTGGCCAAAGTCTCTTTCTTTACCCCTGTTGTATGAAGGCTGGCTTTTATCAGACACGGGTATGTAGTGGTGATAGCAGCATCTTAGGCCTGCCTGCCTGGAGCCATAGTGACACACTTGTAGTTTAGAAATGAAGTTAGTTTACTGTATTTGAGTCATCATTGTATTGATACTGTATCAGGTTCACTCTGATGGTAATCTTCATAGAAGTATGAGGAAGCATCTCTCTCCGTTTGAAGTCCTGAGAGACATAAAGATTTGGAAATGGAAAAAAAAAAAGATTTGGAAATGGAACCAGGTGTGGTAGCATAGTCTTATAATCCCAGCACTGGAGAGGCAGAGGTAGGAGGATCAGGAGTTCAAGGCCAGCTTTAGCTTCATAGTGAGTTTGAGGCCAGCTTGGGTACATGAGACCCTGTCTCAACAAATAAAACAAAAAACACAAGATTTGAAATGATCACATGGCCTCTGAGCACACACCTGGTAAGACACCTGCCACTTTAAAAAATTGTAATTATGAGTGAGTCATTAGTGGTGGTGGTGAGTGGGAGGACAGCTGTATCTAACAGCTCATGGAGGCCCATGCTGTGTCCACCTTGTAGACATTAGTGACTTCTTTTCCTCTCTTAATAGTTTGTGTATAAAGTAGCTGGTTATACAGTTTAGTGATGATTTTCCTACACATTTATTTGCTGTCAAATAAATTCATCCAGAATAGGTAAAAGCCTGTCATTTGTTTTGCTTTTTTGTGATGTGCATTTTCATGTTTATGTTGGCAACAAAATACAGAAACTTCAGAGCAGCTCTGACCAGTCTGAGAACAGTCATTCACATTGTAGTTATGACAGGCCACACCCTGAAGAGAACTTTTGAGTACCCAGGCACATTGATTTTAAATACAAAATGTTACTTGTGGGACCCTATTTCAGTTGGGTGCAAAATTGGGTTCTTGTAGTCCCAGCTGCTTGGGAGGCTTTATAATCAGCCCGGGAACATAGCTGGACTTGACACCTCCACACCCTTGAAAAAGTTTTTTTTTTTGTTTTGTTTTGTTTTTCAAGACAGGGTTTCTCCTGTAGTTTTGGTGCCTGTCCTGGATCTCGCTCTGTAGACCAGGCTGGCCTTGAACAGACATCTGCCTGGCTCTGCCTCCCGAGTACTGGGATTAAAGGTGTGTGCCACCGCCACCCAGCTCTTGGAAAAAGTCTTTAAATGCTTGTCCTCCCCCTTCCTTTCCCTCCCTTCCTTCCTTTTTTTTCCTTTTTTTTTTTTTTCCGAGATGGGCTCTCATATATCTCTGTAGTCTAGCCTTGAATTTACGAAGTTGAGATGGCCTTACACTTCTGACCTTCCTGCCTCCACTTCCCAGGTACTAGGATTAGAGGCATGTGACAACAGTGGCCATCTTATTCAATCACTTTTTAAATCTTGAATGTGATTACTCAGGTAACAGTGGGTGCCATGTAAAGATGTCCCCCTGTTCCTTTTTACTAGTGTCCTCTGAATTGGGTGGAATCTCTGTTGACTCCACTGTCTGATCAGAGTGGGCTGGTTTGATGTTGAAGACGGCAGAATGTCTCTGAGCTGGTCATGATCTGACCTAAGTCCTTTCATTATTATTGGGTGATGTGAAGAGTAGTATTGATGTGGCAGTTACCTTCATATTAGGTTTGAGTGTCTTGTTTGTTTAGCCAAGAAGTAATGGTTTTAGCAAGGCTCATGGGCCCAGAATATGGATCTGTTTGTGTTTCTCCCAAAACTGTGGGCTTTAAATATGGAGTTGACATTAGAACTCTGTCTCAGTTTTCAGGAGACGGATAAGGCATGGCATGGTGGATGTCTGGCATTGGCAGAACTGGGTAGACGAGGCCTGTTGCTGCCGTCGAGACTCTCAGAGGGTAAGTAACTGAAGTGCATGGATCTGCATCCTCAGGGCTGATGAAACTTGGTGGGGTTCCTCAGTGTGGCCAGCTATGGACACCAGTGCTTCTGGGGAAGGGCATGGTATATGAATATTTCTCAGGCTTCTTTCTCATGCCAGCCTTTATAATTTACTAATTACCTCTTTAGCCTTTTGTAGCTGCATGCTGCATATACTCTGTGTGCTAGATTTGGAGAGTCATGGACCCTGGTAATACTTGGTTTTCTTGTCTTTAGAACTGTTTTTCACTCTCGAGGGGTACTGTCACCCATTGAGAGCACCTGCAGGTGGAACACCTGGTGCTTCCACAGTGTATTATGTTACCTGCAGTGACAGTGTCCTGATGTCATCCATCCAGGACACAGCTTGTGGCAGCAGTGGAGCTGAGCTTCAGGATGGGGCCACAGTGCAGTGCATGTGCAGAAAGACCATGAGCCCGGGCTGTTTGTTGGGTCCTAGTAAGATGGAGTAAGAGAATAAGGCTGTGGCCATGTGCCACTATCTGGAGGTGCCTTGTGAGTGGAAGGGGAAGGAGTACAAAGGACAGAGATGATCCTTCCTAAAAGTGTGCTACAGAGATTGTGCAGGGTGTGACTTTTGTCTAGAGAAGTGGTTCTCAACCTTCCCAATGCTGCAGCCCTTTATTTATGCTGCAACAGTTCTTCGTGTTGTGGTGACTCCTCCCCCCATTATTTCATTACTTCTTCATAGCTGTAATTTTGCAACTGTTATGAATTGTAATGTAAATATCTGATTTGCAGAATATCTAGTATGCCATACCTGTGAAAGGATCATTTGACCCCCAAAGGGATTGCAACCACAGGTTGAGAACCAGTGGTCTAGAGTAAGACCCTGGAATCATGTGGGTTGTGTGTCACTAATGCCAAACTATAGTGTCAGCACTGGGACACAAGGGAGGTCTTCTACAGCTGCATTCTATTTATTTAGCCCTTGTGCTTTTAAAAATGCAGTTTCATTGCAATAATTTGCATACTGTATGATCTACCCATTTACAGTTTATAGTGGTCTCTGACATATTTGGAGTTGTGCAACACCATGTAATTTAATTTCAGAACATTTTCATTGCCTTAGGCTGAAGTCCTGCACTGAGTAGCCACTCCCACCTTACTGCCCAGCCCTAGGCAAGCTCTGGTCCTCTCTGCTGTTCTGTTTTATGCTTTTCAGACATTTCATGTAAACAGACTTTGGTGTTTGTTCTTTTGTGTCTGAACTTTATGTAATTTTCTGATGGTCGCTGTGTGGTGGTAGTGCTTCATTCCTTTGTACTGCTGATGGGGATTCCACTGTGTGGAAGTACTAGTTTTTGCTTAGTCTTACAAGTTTAAGTAACCATTTTGGTTGCCTCCACCTTTTGACTTTTTGAGTAATGCTGCAATGAACATTTGTTTATGAGTTTTTGTGTAGACATGTGTTATCATTTGTCTTGGATATGGACCTGGGAGTGGAAATGATGGTTAGTCCAAGAAATAAGTCAGATTCTTCTAACATAGCTGTATTGCTGTACTTTCCCACCAGCCCTGTGTGGGGGCCCCATTTTCCTCACATCCTCATCATTATTTATTTTTTCCTTCCCTCTTTTTAAAAAATAATTACTATTGCAGTTGTTGTGGAATGCCAGTCATTTCATCATGGCTTGGTTGTGCATCCCTGATGACCAAGGAGGAAGTCTGAAACTGCTCCAAAGTGTTGCTAGATGGTGGCTATTTTTATAGCTAGGACTACCTCTTTTTGTCAGGAATTGTGGTGTGGCAAAGTCACACTGTTTTGTAAGAAAAGACTGGACACAGACTTTGGGAGTGGTGGGAGGGTTTCCTCAACCAATGTGTTGGTTTGGCCCATTTCACGAGGCCAGCAGGTCTGTGCAGATAGCTCAGCTCTGGAAACCCAGTTAATGAGGTTCTACAACTTGCCGTGCTGTAGAACCTGAACCAGTGCTGTTTCTCTTCGGTTTCTTCAGTGGGACCAGCTTGTATGTGTGTTGTGCCATATTTCAGGACATCAGACAGCATCGATCCTACCAGCTGGAGTAAGGATAAGAGTATTATTGGTGTTACAACTGAGAAATGTCAAGCTGTTGTTTAAAACATGATGTGGAATAAATTAGTCCATGATCTTTCTGTGGGGAGCTGTCCTCCTGCCCCGCAGTGCCTCCATGTGAACTGAACCTCCCTGAAGCTTCTTTTGGTGCCAGGGGCACACGGCACTGTCTCCTGATGGGGGAAGCATTATGTCAGGCAAGAGTGACAGGGGCTGCGAAACCTGTGTGAAGATGGTAACACTAACACTGAGCTTCTGAACGATGCTTTTTATGTTTTTGTTTTAGACCTCACACCATTTCTCTGAGAGTGATCTTGTTTGCTTAAAGTCAGTACTTGCTTCTCATAGTCGTTGTAAACTATATACCTTTCTGAATTGACAGAAAGCAAAAGCACTATAATCCCAACATTTGGACATTGGAGGCAAGGCTGTTCTTGGTACAGTGAGTTTGAGGTCACTGGGCTGTATAAGAGACCCTGTCTCTTAAGAAAAGAAAGAAAAGGAGAGGCACATGTTTGAGGTAAGGTACCTGGATGAACATGGTCTAGAAGGACAAGGTGTAGATAAACATGTTGGTAGCCAGAGCATTTGTTTTTGTTCCAGTAGACATGGGAAGCTTTCTGAGTGCATGCTGAAGTCAGGGAGGAAGTGACTTTGGGGAGGTCAGATGGGCTTTACCACAGCCTCAGAGGCAGACCTGGGCAAAGTCTCAGGAAGGAGAATCTTTTCATCTCTTTAAAGAGTTCTGCCAAGTTATCTTCATGCACATACAAGTGAGCACTCACACACGTATTCCCCCACACATTTGACTAAGTTTTTTTTTTTTCTTTATCTTTGCTTTGGTGGATAAGAACTTAGGCCATTATCAAAGGACCTTTATTTCAGGTGGCCCAGGTACTTTATTGGTCCTGGTTTTGGTCCTCTTGTTTTTTGGGGGGAGTTGCTCTTTGAACCTTGTTCACTGTGAATATGCCATGTGGCATCATGATTAGCCTGAGTAGGCTCATCTAGGGTTTTGGCTGTATTTTCTCGTGGCTATATTTGATTAATGTTACTATTCTAATAGAGTGTATACCTGTGTCCCTAATTTTGTGGTTGATTTTTTTCCCCCTAGTTTTATGTTTTGAAATTAAACATTCTTATCTCTTTGGACACTTGGTTAAAACCTTCTGTTTCTGCTGTTTTTACTCAATGGAGAATTTTGTGCCTGTGAGTTAATGTGGTATGAGCTTTTTGGGTGTGTAGATTCCTAACTTTCATTCAAATGTCAGTGTGCTCAGCCTTGACTTCCTTAAATATTCCACCTGCCCCATTCTCCCTTCTTGCTTTGGGATTTGAATTTTAGATATGTAGTTGTGCTCCATTGGGTCCCTCGGGTCTCTTAGGTTCTGTTCCTTTTCCTTTATTATTATTATTTTTCTGTTCCTCATACTGGGTGATTTCAGTTTCTTGTTTCTATGTTTACTGACTCTTGCCTTTTACTTGTGCAGATCTGACTTTGAGCCCCTGTGTTAGTTTCTGTCCTCATCACTGACCAGATTCTGCCTGATGGAAGTAGTTATAAAAGAAGGAAGGATTTATTTTGGCTCATGTGTTTTAAGAGTATAGTCCATTTTGGCTGGGAAGGCATGCCAGCAGGAGTGTGAGGCTGCTGGTTACATTGCATTCGCCGTCAGGGAGCAGAGAGAGGTGAATGCCGGTGTTTAGCTCACTTTCCCTTTTATAAAGTCTGAGACCCCTGCTCATGGAATGCTGTGTCCCACATTTTAAAATAACTTCCTCTCTTAGTTCACTCAATCTAGAAACTCCTTCATAGACACACCCAGAGTCTTGTCTCCTAAATAATTATAGATCCTGTCAAGTTGGCAATCAGTATCAATCATCATACCCCTCTAGAGAACCTTCATTTCAACTCTGGACTTTTCAATTTCAGAACTTCTGTTTAGTTGCTATAATTTCTGTCTCTTTGTTGATATTTTGAGCTTGTTCAGGTCTTTGGTTGCCTTTAAGCATTTTAAAGTCTGTGTTTGGTAAGTCCAATGTTGGGGCTGCTTCAGAGATGCTTCCCCCGTGTTTGGGTTATACTTTCCTGTCCCTTTGTCTGCCTTGCCATTTTTTTATTTTTCTTGAAAACAGAATATTTTGAATATTCTAGTAGGCACTTTCAGAAAAAAGCCTCCTCCCCATAGGCCCTTGCTCTTAGGATATACTGAGGCTTGTGGTGTCTACTGTCCCAGTGATTGTCTTGTGTTTGTTTTCTACAGTCTGTTCCATATCTCAGCATTAGACAGGATGTGAGAGTATCTGTGAGTGCTGAAACTCAGCAATTTCCTTCCCTAAGCATTCCTCTGGTTGTCATAACTGCTTGATTAGTATCCAGAGTTCTGCAAAAGTTGATCCTATCAGTTTTGTCCAGCTTAGCACTTCGGCACAGAACTCCTGTTTTGCCGTGTTGCATGACATCATCCAAAAAGGAATGTTTGGATAGTGTTGTGTCATCTGTATGGGTCCTCTTAAGTAGCAAATGCCATGTAGGATTAAATGTGCAAGAGTTTTGTTAGGAAAATGCTTGTGAGAGAGAGATGGGGGGAGACGGGGAGATTGGAGATGGCCCCTGGCCCTGATAATATATATGTGGGATGCCTGGCATTTCAGGTCCCAGGCAAACAGATCCCTGGTCAGGGCCATGTTGACCAGGTCCCAGAGTTGCACTGTTGTTTAGTTTTTAGCATTTGTGCCACTTTGAGCTGCCAGATACCCATGTTTGTAAGAAAATGAAGACTACAATGTGGCACCTTTGACTTTGCTGCTGGGCCTATTGCCCTCCTTTGCTTTCCTTTGAGGGAGTGTCTGTTTTGTATCTGTTGTTTCCTGCCCTGTAGAAGGTGTTGTGGGAAGAGGACAAATCACAGTGGACCATTGTTTGGACTGTTTAGAAAGGGTTTTTGTTTTTTTATTTTAAAATATAAATTGAGATACAGTTTACCTACCTTATGGTTTACTCATTTAAAATATAATTGAATGGATTTTGGTGTATTTCATTATTAATTTCTTTCAAATGGTTAAAAAATATATAAAACAAATTTGTTGTTGTAGCCATTTCCAAGCATTCTGCTCAGTAACATTAACTATGTTCTTGTTGTTGGGCAACGATTTCATACATCTGGTTCTAAAACATCTATTATTCCAAATACATGACCTGTTTCCCTCCCCACATAACTCCAGTCAACTTCCTATTCCTATAGTTTTCCCCATTCTTGGGTCTTCATGTAAGTACAAAGTGTGTACTTTCTGCCTATAAAACAAAAGGAATCCCTACAGCTACGTAATAAAACACTAGGATCTTACTTGTTTCCCAACTACTACTTCTCTTTCATATATGATTGACTTAATAGTAAAAGCTCCTCCATTTGTGGCTGGCCTATTTCCTAGAATATAATGATCTCAAGACTCATCATACTGTAGCATGTGTAAGAATGTCCTTTTTTGTAAGGCTGAGTAATGCTCCACTATGCTTGCTCTCACCATCATCCCATCTCCTGGCTGCTGTGGACAGGAGATGAGCATGTCTCTTTGAGACTTGCTTTAAGGTGTATATGATGTATCTGGAAGTAGTATTGCTAGGTCATGTGGTTCTGTTTAATTTTTTGAAAGCATTTTGTTTTGTTTTTTGTTTGTAAAGGGAGGAATTTTACTCTTAAGTCAATCATATGTGAATGTAGAGAAGTAGTAATTGGGAAACAAGTAAGATCCTAGTGTTTTATTATGTAGCTGTAGGGATTCCTTTTGTTTTATAGGCAGATAGAGTATCTACTCTAGTTGCCATGGGTATGCTGTTGAAGGTGACCTTTGGAGCAAACTGTTCCTGGAGGGTAGTGTTTTTCCATTGTGGGTCTTTCAACTGAGGCTGGTGGTACCATGTACAGACCAGTTTTCTGCAGGCTGAGTACCTCTTGTCTGGTAGAGTAGCTTCTCATGCTTCACTCAGGTGTGGGTGGCAGCTGGCCAGGTTCTTATTTGCCATTTAAGGTGATATAGACAGTGGGTAAGCTATCATAGTACTTCAGAGTTCTGGGCCTGAATGGAGGGCCAAGTTATATGGCTTAAGCCTGCCAGGAGGACTTTGTCTGTTAGTGCCAGGCTTTGGGTCATGAGCATGGAGCTAACAGTGCTTGATGGTTCATTCCTCTTTCCTGCAGGCCTTTACTTGATGGGGAGCAGGAGGGGTCATGTTTCATTCTTTGCCAAACATAAAAAAAGAGCCAGACTGGAAAATAAGATGATTGTATTTGTTGGTTTTATATCATAAGAGAGTACATTTGGGTTAGTGGTATGTGGTGGTTTGATAGACCCAAAGGCCTCATCTAGATCCTTGGATGGGAAGGGCTCCTGCTTCCTCACCAGGTGGTAGCAGAAAGCTTTCCTGCTTCCATGAGTGGGAAACCTGCTGTACCTTTAGAGATGGCTTGCAGCACTGACCTCATGCATCTCATAATGGATGTGAAAAACCCTGCATCCTGCTTATATGTTGGTAT
Source organism: Peromyscus aztecus (assembly GCA_902168405.1). Classification (NCBI taxonomy): domain Eukaryota; kingdom Metazoa; phylum Chordata; class Mammalia; order Rodentia; family Cricetidae; genus Peromyscus; species Peromyscus aztecus. The sequence continues at coordinate 9,055 of CABHPQ010139632.1, read as the reverse complement.
TTGAAATTTTATATGACTTTAACCAGTTGCAAAGTGTTTCTCTATTCCTAACATCACCTGAAGGTAGAACACTGGTCAGCTTTCACTAGACATCCTCTATTGGGACTGGCTAGGAGCTGGGAATTGCTGGATGAGCAAAAGGATTTCTCAATAAGGAACCATGAATTCCTGTGCTCAGTGCCTGTAGCTTGGTTCTAGGATGTAGGATAAGGTCGTCTCTGTCCAGAGTAGAAGGGCTTTTGGGGACCAGGAAAGGTGGAAGCCTTCCCATGTAGCATTTAGGGGCCAGGGCTCCTGAGACTTACCCTCTAGGTACTCTGAGATTCAGGACTCCTAGAAGGTCTTTGAAAAGACCCAGGGGTGAAGATTTGTACATGCCTGGACTCTGTGGCTACTGATTTATTCACCAACCTCAGAAGTACTTTCTTAGTTTCATTGTAACTCTTTCTTGCCGAATATTATGGCAGAACACTCTAAAGAATACCACAGACCTGATGTTGGTCTTTGCTTTATGTGTTCTCAAAGTTCACACATGAGTTTATTGGAAAATTAACAACATGTACATCATTTTAGGGAGTTGAATGTGAGGCTAAGTGAGAAAGTTTGCTGTGACATCATAAACAAATAGAATAAATTGATCATACTTTTACCAGCAATGCATTTCCCTGATGGAAATAAATTATTTGTAAAATCCGCCTCTCAATGCTTGTGGGCAGTTCAGTAAAAACTAATCACAACATTTTTTACATATAACACTTGATGCTCAAACTGAAGATGTTTCTGGCATCAAAACACATAACTATATTTAATAGGAAAACAGTAAAAGTTTACTAGTGCTGAAAAATAGTACATATAAAAGGTCATTTTTCCTACCGCTCACACTGACTCACACTGCCGAGCCAGTTTTCAGTTCTGTCTATTTTCCTGGTGTGTCACAGACAGGAAGGCCTAGGTTAATTCATCAGTCTTAGAGAGCATAAGCCACTGAGATGTTTTTTTACAACCAGAAGTAGAAACACCTTTTAATATTTATTCTTAATGTTTACAAAAAACTGAACAAGATTACAGCCTTTTGTCTTTTTTTGAGAAGAAAAGAGAAACTGTATTTATAAAAATTGACTTGATAAAAAGTGAAAGTCAACTGTGGGTGCACTGGTTGTCCCAGCACTTAGGCTGAGGCAGTAAAATCACAAGTTTCATGCCAGCTTGAACAACATGGCAAGACTGTACCTCCTCCAAAAAGCAGAAGAGTGAAGCTGCTGCTTAGAATATAGCGTGAAAGGCATCTTTTTAGCCACAGCAGTGGAGCGTGTGAGGCCTCAGGACACCCGGGTTCTTTTGCGTAGAGTGAGCACTCTTGGTACGGCATCATTCAGCTTTTGCTTTTTAGTTCCTTGCTGGGATTTTCCTGCATCCCTTTGACTTGTCCTCTTTTGTCCTTTGGGTTTGAGGTCACACTGAGCCCCCTGGTTCTCTGCAGAACTGAGGGTGGGTACATCTTGACAGGTAGATTCCTGGACTGTGTTCTCCTCATCACCCACTCGGACATTCCCTGGGCTGTAGGCTGCCAGCTGACAGAGAGCTACAGCTGCTGTTTGCTTCTGTTCATCACTGCTGTCTACTGTGTGTACCTCTGGGGTCGTCCTGCTGTGGGCCTTGTCTTGCTGTGTCTCCACATGGCTTGTCTTATCTTCAGAACCTTTTGTCTCAGTCTTCAGAGTAGCTGCAGATTCTGCACCTTGTGGTGGGCCGGGGAAGACAGGCCTAGGAGCCCAGGCATTACAGGGATCCTTTACGGAGAGATTAAGTGGCAGGTCTTGCAGCCCTGAGAAGCCCAGGGTGTCTGCCTGGGCATTGTCTACATACATGGGTCCATAAGTGGCTGCAGGGCTTGTCTCCAACTTTTTGGAGAGATTGAGGGGGCCTATCCTGGAGTGGTCCTCTGGGCTAGAAGGTGGAGCCTCTGTGATGAGAGAGGTACTGGTCCCTATCTGGGCTGGAGGGTCATTGTTCATGGCCTGGAGGCTAGAAGAAATCAAGAGAAATCTTAGGAAAATTATCATGTAAAAGCATATTGAGAAAGTGTGAACTTGATGTTGAACAGAATTACGTTGAAAATTTTGAAAAAGAAATTTTCTTACCTTTTTGGAGACTCTGTTCTGTTTGCAGGAGGCTGAGAATGAGGACTTTCTGAGCCCCTCTGGACAGCTTTGAAGGCAGTGGGGCTCTGCTCAGGCTGCTGGAGTCGCTCCAGGGTTCCTGAGGAGGCTGCTTTGTTTGAGAGGTCACACAGGCCTTCGAATGTTTGGCTTGTTTGGGTGAAATTGGTGGGGCTTGGCCTCCCTGGGGAGCCTGTGGCAGCGCTCCCTGCTCGGGGGCTCATTTTCGCCTCTTCTGCATCCCTTTGCCCATCTTTAGAAGGATCTTTTGCCTCAGGAACTGGACTTTCCTTCTCAAACTCTGTGTGTTTTCTGTGGGAGTTTGAAAGATTTAACTCGGAGGGACTTGAGGCTGGATAAGCCAGGGCTGCTTCTTCAAGTAGGCGAGAGCTTTGATCTCGTGTGATACCAGTAACAGGTGGGAGCCTGAGACTGTAGGAGGGAAATGCCGATTCTGGTCTGTAAAATCCATAAGGAATTGGCAGATTTGAGTGATATTGCTGGAAAAATCTGTAGTGGTCATATGTTGATGGAGTTGTGTTCAAGTGTTTAGAGATTGGTCCAGGATGGGACAGGAAGTGTCTTTGGTCTTGGGACCCATAGACAGACAGCAAAGTGGTGTCACACTCAGGCGTGTTCCCAGTCAGGAGGTAGGGGGGATAGATGGCAGCCAGCCCATGTTCTGTGTAGAAGGGATGGGGGTACTCTGGGATTGCAGGGTGCATATAGGGAGAGATGGCACCAAACCCCTTTGTAGATGGGATTTTATGTGGAAACTCAGGTGGCAGAAATGGGGAACCAGCTTTCCAGGGGTAACTAGGAGTATGGAATGCAGACTTGCCATGGAAAGAGGTGGCTTTGGTGGTGGAGTTGGTTAATGCCAGCATTTCAGGAGCCTCTGTGTCTTCTGGCCCCCTAAGTCTATGCTCCCCAACTGGAACAAAGGCTGAAGACCTAACCCCACTGTCTAGGCAAGGCTGGGTACTGAGAATGGCTTCTGGTGTCATTTCTTTCTGTAGGGTTGGTTTCTGGGGACCCTTGTGAGTTCCCCGGGCCTGCATTTCTAGGTTCTCTTTGGCATCTTCCTTTGCAGATCCCTGTTGAGACTTTGGATCAAAGCTGGAGAGTCCATTTGAGAGAGATTTGGAAGTGGCTGGCTTTGAGGTGGGCTCTGGCTGTTGGGTCTGCTTAGGGTCCAGCGAACTAGATTTGGGGCACTTGGGAATGCGATCTTGCTCTGACACTAAAGTAATAGAGTTTTTACAGAGACCATACTTCATGTGATTGAAAAGATGTGACTTCTCATTGCATGTAAAAGGACACTGGAAGCATTTGTACTTGAAGGGTTTTCCTGGGGGCCGTGGAATATAGTGTGGCTTTTTTGGTTTCCGTTCCTTTAGGAGACTCATTGTCCTTTGTATTTGGACTCTGGTCTGCTCAGTGTGTGGTCACTGCTGACTCCTCTTTGACCAGGATGTGGTGGCTTTGAAGGAGGGAGTACTGGTCTTCTTTCCTGCTCTGAGTACTTTATTTGCAGCCAGCTCCACGTGCAGAGGGCCTAACAAGGAAAATTCCTTCCATCTGGCACCTAAAGCTGTGAAGGCAGACAGAGACTGGTGTCAGGCGCAGTTAGTGGGCCGTTGTCTGCACTGTCACACTAAACACAAATGAGAGGCCTCCTGCCTTTAGAGAGCTAGTGACACCTGTGTCCCTACTAGTCTACTCTGCTGGCAGCCAGCTTCCTGTGATACTATCTCAGGCCTGACCTGTAAGAACTGCCTGGGTACCAAGAGAGCACGGTGTTAAAGGTGATCTTTGAATTTTGGGGACCTTTATTGTGCAATCTGGACTTTTCCTTGGTCCATTTCTATGGGGTTTCTGATAGGATTCTGTACCATAGCCTCCCTTCTGAATCCTCTGTGGGAGCAGGCAGTTAGTCACTATGCCGTGGCATTGTTCAGCTAAGTGCTACAAGGCAGCTTGGCCCTGTTTACTATTCTGCTGCTATATCTTATGTGTGAATATTTTAAAATGAGGAATATTTAAGAACATAGTACTTCATTCTGCTGCTTCTAAAGTCACAAATGAAAAGCCAACTTTATCAGCAAGTATTACACTTTTTTTAGGGGAGGTGGTGATGCTTGGGCCCACAGCTTCATATATGCTGGGCAATTGTACCCACTGTACTACATCCTTAGCCCTAGTAAGTAGCATTTATGTTGGCTCAAAAAATGTGGATGCTTTATTTCGGTCGTCTCAGTTTGCAGTGCTGTTAGGATGATTTGCAAGTCCCTGAGTGACTTTATGCCCTGCCATTCATCAGTGTTTGGGAATAAACTTATAGACTTGCCCTTCCCTTCCTTGGATATATACATTCTCAAGAGCACAGAGCAGTGGTATCCAGGGAGAGGGAGGAGGCCGTTTTGCCTCAGGGGTCTCTTGTATCCAGATCTTATAGTGCTCCTAACCCAAAGCTGAGCACTAGCGAAGCTGCCTGCCTGGACATCTGGGGTGACTCTAGATGAAACTTGGGTATAAGGTGAAGTATTCAGGCCAGGGACCTTGATTTGTATAGGGTATGTGAAAAGGGAGAGATCTCCTACTAAGTATTTTAAACACTTAAAAATAACACTCAGTGGAAATTATTTAAGAAAATTCTTAGCTTTAAAATTAAGTTTGTGAGAAAGGTGTAAAGCTATGACCTCTAGACCTAGCCAGATACTTGTCTGTAAGCCAGACCCTCAGAAACAGAACCAGCCACTAAAGTCTTATACCTAAGTCCTCACTCTAAGTCTGTCTCTCCTGTCCTCAGTATACATGTGTATAGTGGGCAGTGGGGTGGGGTGGCCAGCTACATGAGCAGGTTCTTTTTTTTTTTTTGGTTTTTCGAGACAGGGTTCTCTGTGTAGTTTTGCGCCTTTCCTGGAACTCACTCTGTAGCCTAGGCTGGCCTCGAACTCAGAGATCCGCCTGGCTCTGCCTCCTGAGTGCTGGGATTAAAGACGTGCGCCACCACCGCCCGGCCATGAGCGGGTTCTTTATTTCTACTTGTATACTTTATATTCTGAGGATACTATCTGTTTTTATTTCTTTTTTCTTCTGTTTTATGTGTGTGTAAATATATATAATATATTTTACTATATATTTATTTTATACAAAATATAATTATATAAAAATAAATTATACATACATACATACATACATACATATGTTAAACACAGAGAACTATACTCAACCTGTGGTGTACACCTGCAATTCTATCATGTAGGGGAGGTTAAGGCATAGGGTCTCAAGTTCAAGACCTTTCTGTGCTGCTTAGATTTTTTTTTTTTCTCAAAACAACAGGAACAAACTTACAAAGAGCTAACGTGCTCTTCACCAACTACCCTATTACCGTAGTTTAGGGCCGTTTCGTTAAGTAGTTGTTTGGGAGAACAGTGGCAGCTGACACTGAAAATAGTCCACTGTGAGAGCCAGCGATGCCGTGAGAGTGAAGTGCAGACTTTCAGATAGAATGTCAGGTGCCCCGTGACTGGGAGGAAACTAGGGTCCTAGGCTTTTTTGGGGGGTATGGGAGACTAAGCTGTCAAAGGGGACTCTGCCTGGAATGCACTTTTGCTGCAGAAGCTACAAAGCACCCTGTCAAAGCTGATCATATTAACAGTAATAGCCTTGTGACTTTCTCTTCTCCCCTATTAAAAGGAAAATGTAAAGAAATTTTCTGTGGGTCCAGCTTGTACCTGGAGTGCATTTTCCCTGCCTCTGTCAGGGAACCTGAGAAGCCTTGTCTGACTAGCTGATGAGGGCAGCTCGATAAGTCAGTGGGGCCTGTGCTGGCATGCTCATTACACTCTTGATTCTGAAGGCGTGAGAACCTCTGCAAGACAGGTTCCCATGGCTGTATAGGGTATGTCATGGCACAGATCTGAGAGAGATGATTTCATCACTAACTGGGAGGAGCATCATGATCAAAATGATGACAGTTGCAAACATTTATCGAGTGTGAGCTACTTCCCGGTTGCTGAGTATGGACATGGGCACTGCACTATGTATACTGGACAAGCTAGAAAGGCCCTTTTAGATGTAAGGAAATAATGATGGGCCTTCAGAAGCAACTTTAGTGAATGCTACTGATGGTTTGGGGTAGAAGAAGTAAGCACACCACTTGATTAAATATTTAATACCTACAGTGCTTAAACAAGCCCACTGTCATGGTAAGGTTTTCTTTTGTCTTATATATAGGAGGCAAATGGTTTACAAATCACCATATGCTGTCCTAAAGAGTAACTTAGAAAATAATTGCTATATGTATAAAGTTATCAACCCCCCAAAAGTTATATATGTTATATATTAAATATTAAAATGTAATATATGAAAGTAAAATGCTATTTGAAGTTTTGGTTTGAACTTTTTGCCTTTTTATTTTTTGGCCTACTCATCCTCAGGACAGTGAGCAGGCTGGGTGGGATAATCCCCAGTGGCTCTTGTGCAAGGGTTCTAGAGTAAGACTATTTACTGAGGTATTAAAGCTGGAAGGGAATGAGTATAAAAATGGAGGCTTAGCTGTAGTAGTTTCAGTAACTTTGGATAAACTGACCCCTCAGGATTTCACAATTGCTAATTAAAGCAGAGCACTCACTGCTTGGAGGCAGGTGTAAGGCGGGTGTAACTCATCTATAAAACTACTGTGTTAGAGAAGTAAGTGGGATAAAATTGATGCTTTTGTAAGCTTTCGAATGATGATGTCAGCCTGTGAGTTCTCTGTCCTACCCAAGTGAGGTTTATGAGTATGAAGAAACTAACCCACAGCCAAGACTGCAGCCAGGCACATATGTCTGTGGACATGGAGGCTTATAATAAGTCCTGATTGGTCAGTTTATACCTGCTGGACTTTGTCTGGCAGCTGCTAGTGTTAAATAGTCCCAAAAGTGCATGTTGTTGCCTAAACAGTAAAGCCTGGAACTTTGACTGTTTACAGTAAGTTTGGATTTGTATTCAAAGGTGAAGCTCTTCCTAAAGGCAATAAGAAGGGTATATGACTATCTCTTTTTTGGGGTGTGCCTGTTACTACTTTGGGAATACATCTTTGGAAGGCTATATGTGGAGCTGTGCCTGTCTGAGAACTGTAGTGTTAGCCTGTTTGATGCTGACACAACCCCAGAGGAGTTTTACCTGGCATCTTACCCTCCTCCCTTTCACTTCCCATGGTCAGGGGGTTCATGAGGGTGTCTTCCCACAGACACCCAACCTGGGTCGGGCTGCTGGTAGAGAGCTTCCAGGTATTCTCTGTCTTCTTGGGGAAATCCCTGTTCTCAAACATGCCTCCCCAGACCACCTTGACTTGAGACTTTCTTCTCTGAATCATCTTGGGATGCAGCAGAGACTATCTACAATAGTACAGTGTCCTAAAATTATGTACAGTGTCCAGCTTAAGATCTATAAGATCTGTCCTAATTTTTTTGCTGACATATATCAGCTGTGTGAGTTGAGATTTGACTAGCTCTTATATTCAGCTGCTTGACTTTGCCTTTGGAAAGGGCCCTGGGCTGAGCGCACCTTCCTTCTGCCCACAGTGTGCCATCCGGGATACCTGCCCACACAGGGAGCACTGTGTGGTTTCGGTTGGCCACAGAGTTCTGTTTGTCTTTAAAGCACTTTAGCTGATCCCTAAGTGTGGACATGTAATGTAGCTGCTGGTATCAAGGCAACAGTGAGTGGCTGGCTGGCTTTAAAAGTTTCTAAGGGGTTTGCACTTAGAAAACAGACAAGAGAAAGAGTAATTTAAAAGAACTCTAGTAGGACACAATGAAGGTAATTACAGCTTTGCTTTATAGGACAGCGATGTGACAGGCTGGGTAGCTATGTTTGTCCCGTGAATTGACCTGCAAATCAAGACAGTGCTGTAATATTCCTCCTGGTGGTGTCCAGCTGTCTGGCACAGAGCCTCGCAGGTGGAACGTCGTGAAGGGCATGCTGTAATTACAGCACTGTGATGTGGCATTATTGCACCACTCAAGGGCACGCCACTGTCGTCTACCCACTGGGGTGTCGCAAGAACGAGATTTGTGAGTTTTACTTCAGCTGAGCTTTTCCAGTGACTGGCTGCCACTCCCTCCCAAACTTTCTGTTCTTTAAGATGAAGGTGAACTTAGGACGGCCATAACTTTAGAGGAAAGCAATTTTCTAGAGTATGGAAGAAAAGATCCAGAAAACAGATGGGTTCTGTTGTGTTGGCACATAGTACACACACAGCTCCCAGGCCAGCATTGCACCAGAGATCACCTTGCCCCATGTTTCCTTAACATACCAGTCTAAAATACCAGAGAGCCTTTGCTAATGCTCAGAAAACACTAGTAGGTGGTTCTGCTTAAATGAAATCTGATTTGGTTGGATTTAGCTGATTATTTGATCAGTAATAATTTTCATACAGATTTATGGGAAATTTCATATAGGAAAAATACCCTCCTCTCCGTGTGTAACCTTAACAACCAAACAGAAACTTAAACTTTGCTGGCTTCTTGTTTTTGAAAGGTTTTGTCAAAGCAGCACTTATTTTAAACTTGAAAAGTTTTAGGTATTAACTGAAAATGAAAAACAGCAGTTGTATGTTTCTATATACATACATGATTATTGCCTCTTTTGTGTTGAAACTTATCGTAATTTCTTTGAGAAGTAGGGAACAATTAAGTGCTAGTATAAATCCATGTTTTAGTTTATTTTTAAAATAAATTTTATAGCAGAAAAGAGGGCTTGATTTCTAAATAAGCTTGCTCATATTCTTGGAATAAAGTATCAGCCCCATTTTGTAGTTGTGGTCTGCATCCCCAAAGTGCACCTGCCAGGTTCTGAGTAATCCTTAGGGAATAAAACAGGACCGAGCAGATGACAGCAAGCAA
>CABHPQ010139631.1:0-38643 GCA_902168405.1 Peromyscus aztecus | reverse complement strand
ATGATAAGATATATTGCTAAAGAAATATTTTATTCAATAGGAACAAAAGGTATAGCTTAAGTAAGTGTTGTCTGAATGTGTTATTTTGTTTAACATGTAGAAACACATGTAGATGTCCAGATAGATCAATAGATTTCTAAAAAATATGTTTCAGTGTTTATGCAGAGCCATTATAAGAGGGATAAGAAGTAATGGTTAAGAATAAAAATGTGACAAGAAATAATGCTAGATTTATTTCCAAAATATGATAAAATGTGATTGAAATAATCATGCAACTCTAAGCCACTCTGGTGTTCCAGCCCATCTAGATGAGAAAAGAAGAAAGAATTCCCTCTGCACATAAAGTGTGCATCTTTTGTCTGTCTATTTCTCTTTGCGGGGAGAGATAACTTATGCTTTTTTTCTTAAACAGAGTAAAAGGGCAGTAGAACACCAAGAGCATGTCAGAAACATTGTAGTGCTGGTTAGAAAAGCTGTATCTGATTCCTAGAGAAAGTCTTAGAAACTGGAGAGACTTCCTGGAAAAGATCAGCATAGAGCACCCATCTGAAGCATAGACCCAGGGTACAGAATGATGGTGAGTAAAGAAGCCATTGCAACTCCCCAAGAAATTGTACACAAATGAGATTTTTTATGTTCAAACTGTATCATGGAAGATAGCTGGCCAATTAGCACCTTGAAATGATGCTTCATGGAATAATCACTTGTTAGAGTTAAGGAACCCGTTAAAAACGGTGCTGGAGGGAAGAAACTGAGAGTGTGTTGCAAAGATGACAAGACAGTACAAGACACACAAGCTCATTCCACAGGTGTAGTTGGGGTGGCAGAGAAGGAGCAACCAAGTGTCCAGTGACTCCATACAAGCACCTTGAGAGAGATCAAAAACAGTGACTGGAATCCAGATACAGCAGTGGAATATAGAGTATCCATCATTTGAAAAGAGGAAACTGCAGCCAACCACTGATAAAACACTGCTTTAATCTTTTGACTTTATTTTTTTTTACCTCTCCCTGACTCTGAACTAAACAAAAGTAACCTTGTAATGAAAGATAGATGAGAAAAGAAAACGTGGGATGTAGGCTGTACCTGCTTTACCATTGTGAAAGCATACATCAGACCAGCGTACTGCAAGGAGGGAAACTTTGGATTGGAAAGGTTCTTAACATGCTTTATTAAGCCAGAGAACTGAATGTGATGGCAGTATGCAAATCCATATGTACATATTTCTTTGATATGAAGCATTAACTATGACTTCAACAAAACCACAAAAATAATTCTGAGGAAATGTATTCAGTGTAATGGTGTAATTTGAATAGTTTACTAGGTGAGTTTTATTCCAATGGACATTGAAATATTTAAAAGCACATTATGCCAGCCTGTAGCTCAACATGAGGCAAATTTTAACTTTTTATTCTGACTGTGACATAATACCATTATTTTTGGGCAAGATGTAAATTTTTTGTTGACCTATTCATGTATTTGAATATTGCAATGTATTTTGATGAAATTTAGATTTAATACTTTGTAAGATTCTTACAATTTAAATATGAATAACTAATGTTCCTATCACAAAACCACACTGCAAAACAAATACTGCCAGTGCTACTTCATGAACTATTTATTTGTGATGTATATTTCATAACTTCACAAATATTGAATAATTATTCAGCTGTGTATGGGTAATACATACATTCATTCAATAATCCCTTTATATTTAACATGAAGCTCTCAATCTATTCATGTTACATTTAAGACATTCAGTTTTACCCTTGGGAAGAGAAAGAAATAATAGCATTAGATTTATTCTACAGTATTGCCTTACCCTACTCATTTTCATAAAAGGAAGAGGGTGTTTACAATTAGAATAACCTCAGGGAGTCAAGCATAAAATACCATATAAACTTAAATATATTCTCATTCTAATGAGCAATATACTTTGGAATTTCCTTAGTATTTTTATGTTTAATTATTAATCCTTCTCATACTTTTATTACAGCTATTCATGCACATTGTACTTGATTTTCTTATGAGATTTATAGTGTTTTCAATGTCAGTTATTTTGGTTTAACTACACAGATAAAACCGTGGAAAAATGATATTCTAATAAAATAATGTCTTTGAATGGGAGAGAAATTATGATTCATGTATAATCAAATACGTTAAAATGCTTCCTAATATACAAAAATATTGAAAAGCTTCAGAAGAGATTTTTTTTTAACTAAACATATAAATGCCATGAAAGCTAGAAATTACAGTCTTTGATTGATATTGAATATTTGTCTTGGTAAGGTTTACTATTAATCTTTTTCTTATCTTCCACAAAGGAACCTATAGTCTTACACTATAATAGCTGTAACTTGGGGGAAAAGTATTCAGACTTTTGGGCCTACTTGGCACTGACTCTGATTCTCATATATCTGAATCAGCATTGTGCCCTGAACTTAAGTAAGGGGTTATGAATGTCTGGTGGTAAGTTGAGTTTATGTATTTAAATCTGGTCTTAGTGGGTCTCTGCTATCTCCCTCTATTCATTTCTCTAATCATATAGTGTCCATTTGTGATAGACAGACTTAAAAGTTGTCAAAAATTGGCACATTAATTCTCTAACATAAAATGAGGGCTACTATAGAAAGAAAGGCCAAATGAAAGCTATTAGAGCTGACACTACCAAGAGAAATACTAAACCAATTTTAATATCACATCACTGGAGGGATAACAAAGATTTTTGTCAACACTGAGATATGATGGAGTGGTAGATTCCACATATCTCCATTTAACTTTCCTAGTTTTCAGAAGACAGATGGACCATAAATAATGACAGTTGGTTATCAAAAATTTAATCAACCTATTACTTCAATTGCAGTTGCTGTACCAGAGGAGATTTCCTTATGTGAACTCATTAACACATCTCCAGGTACCAGGTATGCTATTAAAGATCCAGGCTACTGGGTTTACTGTGTTGGCTGCTCTGGATCTTGGGTCATATGATCCAGTATACCTGATGGTATATAAAGTGTCAATAGCAGATATGAAAGCTGTTTGGAGCATTTGGCAAACTTCTAAGTGAAACATAGCAAAGGTTCTTGGATCTACCATTCTTTGCAGACAAATATTCACTCCTTGGGCAATAGTTTTTGGGTTAAAATTAGGCCTATTGGAAATTGAATACTTGACAGTCAACCACTAAATCACCACGAGACATAAGCTGCTTGTTATGAGGTGTGTGTTATGTTTCACATCAGATGATAAAGTTGGGTATGTGCAACAGCAGTTCATCATTAGGTAGAGGGGTGTATACATGATGAAGTCTGGCAAGTCCTGACAAGTTATGATTTCTATTTCCTTGCAGGCTTCTGTCTCCAACATGCACTGTGACCTCATAAAGCACATCTTATGACCAATTAAGTGAGGAAGAGTTGACTAGGGCCTGGTTTGTAGATGGTTCTGTATAATATGCAGACAACACCCAGAAGTGGTAACTATAGTATTATATTCCTTTTCAAAAAAAGAAAAGAAAAGAAAAAAAGATAAAACCTTGAAAGATAGTGATGCATGGAAGCCTTCACAGTGCTGGTTCCTCAGGGAGCTGGGCCTAAACCCAAAGGACTTCACATCCTACTACAGAGAATTTGCTCAACCATGTTCATAACCTCCAGAAACTCAAAATAGCCTAGGTGCTTGTGAATGGGTGAATGAATAAACAAAACAAAACAAAAACTGGTACAGTTAAGAAAAAGAACACCATAAAATTTGCAAGCAAATGGAATTAGAAAAAAAGTCCTGAGTAGAGTAACGTACAACAAAAGACAAATAGGTATTTATTTGTATGTGGATGTTAACTATTGAGTCTTCAGTAAGCAGGCTACAATCCATCTAACAAACATTAGCATAGAGTAAGAGATTAGAGGGTTTGGAAGGATCTACTGAGGCAGATGAAATAGAATAAATATTTACTAGGGTGGGGAATACTTGACTAGGAGGATCAAAGAGGGAGAGTGAAGAAAGAAGTGGGTAAGGGAGAGAGGACAGGGAAGGATGGTTAAAAGGGGAGCGAGGAGCTTTTGAAAGATCACATGGAAGTCTACTACAGTAGGAAGTTCTTAAGATAGCTCCATATATGAAAGAAATATATATATGGAATCATCAAAATGGAGGAGACAGAGCCCCAACTAGTCTTCTTTCACCAACAAATGAAACGTCAGTAGCAGGAATGGGTTACATCCTGTTGAGTTGTTACAAAGGGACTGAAGACCAGTTTCTCTCTAGGAAATTGCCAGGTCTGCAGTGCCAGGCAGGGTTGGTAATCCATCCAGCCTCATATACTGTGCAGCCACTGGATTATCACTCTCTATAGTGCATAGACATCCATTTTGAGCTACCAACCCATATTGTGTTACACAAGAAACTCCATTTGTAATACACTTTCATTGTATTAGTTCTGCTCTTCTAGAGAGTCCACCCTAGTACAAGTACCATTCTTTCCATCCTTTCATAGATGAATCCTTTAAGAAAATAAAAAAAACATATTATAACACACAAAAAACATTAGTTTTCTTCATACTGTATACTTTTTAAAATGCTAGGAAAGCATATGTTTAGCTAGAGTATAATAGTAGAGTTCTTAACATACGGTACAGTCGGTGACTTAACAGTAAAATATATTTGGTGATCATAATATGTGGGCAAAATTTCTCTGTTTAAAGACATAGTGAAAAATGCAGTCAAACTATAAAATCACAAAGGACAGTTCTCTGGAGACAGAGAATTCTAGTTGGGATGTTGTCCTTATTTTTCAGATTGAAACAATGTCTCATTGTTTAGCACAGACTGCCTTCAAACTTGAAGTAGTCCTTGTGCTTCAACTAGGTTTTGAGACTACTGATTAAATATTTCATGACTCACGAAGTTATAATGTTTGCTTTTATATTTTTTCATATCGTTCTATTAAGAATTCCTATATATAAATGTATCACTTAAAATGTATATAGTATCTATAAAGTATAACTATGCATTTTTCCTTTCACTCAGTCTTAAGTATACATATAAAAAATATGAAGAAAATGATAAATTCTCAATATCCAATCTATTTCTTTATCACCTACATAATAATGTTTGCTTCTATTTTATATCTTTGAATACTTCAGCAAGTATTATAAAATTTATTTTTCTATATTACACAAAATATTTAATGTAGCTATATAACTGTCATTTAAATTGTAAATATGTAAGATTATTATTGTATATTTGTTTATGTAGTATTTCTTACTATGAATAATTTCACTCATCTTATTCTTCTTTAGCAATCATTCATTTAATGATTATTGCTCTTGATAAATTCTGGAAGTAAAACTCCTTGATAAAAAACATCAGCTGAGCGGTGGTGGCACACGCCTTTAATCCCGGCACTTGGGAGGCCGAACCAGGCGGATCTTTGTGAGTTTGAGGCCAGCCTGGTCTAGAGAGTGAGATTCAGGACAGGCACCAAAACTACAGAGAAATCCTGTCTCAAAACAAAACAAAACAAAAAAAATAAAAACCATCAAGAAATATTGAAATTTTTAATATAACCAGAAAAATGGATTTCAAAGAGATTTTCCCAAATCACATTGAAATAGATATAGTGGTGTTATCTTCATCCAAAATGTGGGAGAGTGGCTAAATTGTTTATTTGGGAGTCAGAGAGGACTTTGTTGAAAAAAAATAATTCATGCTTTTATTTTCATTTACTCATGTGTTTGAAAAATTCATTTCATATATAATAGGTTTATTTATTGCCATTTTGGAAAATAATTGTGTATGCATGCATGAACACACACAAACTGTTAAAATAAAATTGCATAAATATAATCATTTTACATTGCATTTAGACATAAGTACTCTGCTTCAGGAAAAAATATATTTCCATAGCCATTTTAAGCAAATAATATCAAATGGTCTAGAGCTGAGGTCCTGTTTTTTTAATAAGAAGTTTCAGAGTTGTTAATCTTCACACTTAGCTGCAGGTAAATGTTAAGTGATTGTAATTTAATCGAATATTAAAAGAGCTACATGAGCTGTTATGATTCTCTAAATATGAAAATGTAAAAACTTTCAGATACATAGAGAGCTATGATCTTTGTCAGAGCTTTCCTTTTATTATTATATATTTGTTTTTGCAGATTTATTTGCAGTTGCTGAAAAGAGCTGAGTATAAGGGACATTTTTAGAACAGATATAATATCAGTTAGTATTGTTGCAGATACAGGAAATCAAGGAAATATGTAAAGTAATAGAATTGATTCCATGCAAAATCAACATCTGAGCACATATGTTCTAACTCCAGTCTATTGTCTTGCTTTATATGTAATTATGAATTTAGTATCTTACATATAAAAGCATAACAAAAGTCTGCTGAATATGTTATAAATCATAAATTAAGTTCAATAATTATGGAACTCTTAATTATACTAATAGAGTCATGCTAGCATTAGAAGAAGACATATCTAAAGTTTTTGGTAATATTGCTATTATTACTGTAACTGATAATATATGTTTTCTAGAAAATGCATAAAAACACAATTGTAAAAATCAGCGATAATATACAAAACATCTTTATCTCATATAGGAATACAATATTATATTTTGACACAGTCTATTATGACCTTTCAGAAACTAAAATTGAAAAGAAATATTAATTCAATAGACACATTAATAAATAATTATATTTATAGATCTTATATTAACCAATGAATCTTATGAATGAGACTGAACTGAAATTAAATGTAATTATAACATCATCACTGCCTTTACACTGAGTTGCTTGTTTTATTCTTTATTTGAACTTTATTTTTTAAGCTTGTAGAGATTTCAGTGGTTTTAATATTAACAAAGTCAATCGGCTAATTGTTAAACTATTATATAAACAAAGATGTAACATCAGAAGGATATGCCTTACTACAAATTTTATTTTTAAAATGAGGGATGCAAAATTTCAATTTTTACTTCCTTGTCCAGCCCAGTCTGATACACAGGTACATTCATTCATCTGTAGTGAACACTGGAAGATGTAATAGTTTATACTCAATAATAGTTCTTGCTAAGTTTGTGCCCAGTGTATTGGAAATTAAGACTTAGTTATCTTGGCATTTGTATATTCTTTGAGATTAAAATTATTCCATTTCAGTAGAAAGGAGGCTGAAAGAAGTTAAATGGAAATAAAAGTTAAGTCCTCTGCTAGAATAAATTGTAATGTAATTTTTAGTTATCATATCTTAAAGCTTCATAATTTTCAGTCCAAGAATTTTTGGGAGCTCACTGTTCTATCTCTGGATGAACCACACACTTGGGGCAGGAGTTGTTTTAGAGACAAATTGCTTTTTGACTTTGATAGAAATTGCTTCTGAAAAATTACTCATAGGCGATACATAGAAGGACCACAATCATGGTAGGGGCAGAAGAATTGCAAATGATTACAATGTGGAAAAAATGTGAGAGAAGGATTTGATTTTGAACTGAAGATTAATCTCCTGATTGCAGGTAATATTTTCATTTTTACAGATGAGATTATGAGTTTCAGTTATAGAGAGTTGTAAAGTTATATAATAAATGTGTGTTCATATATCTAGTAGTAAATAAGCCATCAAGAAAAGATTTGTGCTTGAGATAGAGTTCTGAGATCAATTGTCAAGGCAACATAAATTAGTATGATGACAGCCAGTAGAGAACAGAGAAATATGAGAATAATTCATACTAGTTGAGTAATGGAAGACAGGTAATATATACATATTTTACTATATTTTTGATTAAATGGTATCACTTTATTGTAAAGAACCCACAAATAAATGCATCCAACAGCTATGAGGTAGCCACTCAAACACTTGCCCAGTTTCAAGGTCTACATTTCAGTGAACTTCGACACAATTAGAATAACCATGCTGAAGCTATGGAGCTTTACTTAGGATTTCATTTGCTTTCCTGTCAATTACATTTTTATATACTTCTCTATGACAAAAAAGTAATAATAATCTATGACAGACTTAAAACTAGAAAAACAATTAGCTTTATATCTTCTTATATGACTTCTTCCTTTGTCTGGGTTCTATCTTTCCTCATCAACTAATACTACCTTTTATTGCCCTCCTTTCTAAATGTTATGCTTTATACTTTCTTACATCCAATTATATATTTACATGTACATATTATAGACTAGGATTCACATAAGAAGGAGAACATTTGATTTATTTTCTTTCTGATTTTGTATCACATCACAATATTATAATTTCCAAGTCTATCCATTCTCTGCAAATTTTATAATTTCATTTTTTCTTTTGGCTGAATAGCATTCCATTATATACATAGAAAAACATATTTGCAAGCATTGGTTTGTAAGTTTATTTTAAGACAATTTTGTCAATTTGGTTTTTTTACCATTGACTGTAGCATAGTTCCATTGGTTTATATGGTTATTATAGTTGTGATGAAGATAATTCTGACATAGAAAGAAGTTTGTGACTTGTTTTACTCTACAATTAGCTACTATTGGTGGAAGTCACACTTTTTCAAATGAGTAATTTAGTTAGTAGAGTATTTGTGAAACATGCATGAAGCCATGGATTTGATCCATAGCCAAGCAACTATTTCTAAGTGATAGTTGTTGGGAGTGGGAAGATCAGTTTTCTTCAATGGAGTAATTAATAGTTATACCAAACACACTCCAATGCATGCCACATTCTAAGGAGTGGTTAGCCAACAGAAATTAGTTTCATGTTTTATTCAATTTCCTTTTCCTTTTTAAAGAAAGTATGTGATGACAGGGTAGGTCTGAAAAATACATTCTTGCCTTGGGGGAAGGCACTTTCTAATCACTTCTGCTTCTTCATACTGGGATTTTCACTGGTTTGAACTTCTGTAGGCCTTTTGAAGGTTGTCACAGTCTCTGAGTTCATATGTGTCTCTGCCTTATAAGGTCTATAAAATGCTTTCTCCTTAACGTTGCCTACTGCCACTGGATCCTACAATCTTTCGGTTCCACCTATCACATAGATATATGAACCTTGAGGGAAGAAATATGATTAATGACATCCTAAACAGAGATAAACATTCCAAAGTCTCTCACTCACTTAATGTCATTCAGTTGGGAGTCTCTGTGTTTATTTCCATCTCCTGCAAGATGGTGCTTCTATGATGAGGGTTAAAGAATGTAAAAATCTAAGAGTATAGCAATATTATTAGAAGTCATTTTGTTGCTATATTCCTTTAGCAGAAAAATGGTAGTAGTTTTTCCCTATGTCTATGATCAATCTAATTTCAGGTACTTGCAAGTTTAATGTAGTCATGCATGGGTTCTATCTCATGGGGTAGATCTTAAGTTCAGTCAGAAGGTGCTGATTATTCCCCTAAATATTCATGACAGTATTAGATTAATAAATGTATCTGTATGCACATCATTATTATATCCTGTGGAGTTCATATTTGGGTAAGAATGAAGATTACTGTTTTCCTCTGGTAACACGTGTAGCACCTTCTAGCACTAGGAACACTAACCAATAAGGATGATGCTTCCACATGAGAACCATGTAAGTTTTTCCATCATAAGTACACATCATAAGTATGTGATGACTTCTGCAAAAGGGTCTTACATAGTAGTTGTGGATGGTAACCAATACAACTGACAATAACCTATAGTATTTGGGGGTATCTATGTGATTCCCTTTGGCCAATAACACAAAAGGATGTAAGTCATTCCTGGTACTGGGAATTTTATTTATTAGGATAGGATGTATGATTGGTTCTTTGTCCTCCACTATTGAATGACTCTATTTAAACTACACACACATATATATTATATGTATATACATTA
Source organism: Peromyscus aztecus (assembly GCA_902168405.1). Classification (NCBI taxonomy): domain Eukaryota; kingdom Metazoa; phylum Chordata; class Mammalia; order Rodentia; family Cricetidae; genus Peromyscus; species Peromyscus aztecus. Next base: position 28,805 of record CABHPQ010139631.1, on the reverse strand, counting down.
TATATATATGGAAAGTTTTAGAAAGTAAGATAACATACAGCTTTTCAACGGGTCTTTAGTTTTAGTTACATACCTATATGTCATCCTCTAATTTGTCCTCCTGTCCACCATCTTCAATCCTCCTCTTCTAATATCCTGCCTTTATCCCTTTACAACACTACATTATATATTCCCTTCCTTTAAATGTCTTTTCTTCCCACTAGTCCCTTTCTAGCCACCAACCCAGGTAGTTATTCTAAATGAAATACATACATCTAAGGCATAAATGCTAGCCCACACATAACATAGAAAGCATAAAATATTTGTACTTAAGTATCAGGGTTACTTCATTGGGATGACTATGTCTTGCTCCATTTTGTTTAATAGAAGAATAATATTCTATTACATAATTGTACCACATTATTATTATTATCTATTTATCAGTTGATGGATATGTTCAATGTTTCCAATTTCTGGCTATTACGAGTAGAGCAACAATAAACATGGTTGAACAAGTGTCTCTGTAGTAAGCTGTAGAGACTTGTGGTTTATGCCTAATAGTAATATATCTGGATCTTACATGTATTTTCATAGTAATCACATTGATTTATATAGTAATTGTATTAATTTTCACTCCCCTCAGCAATGAACTAGTGTTCCTATTTCCCCATATCCTCTTCATCTGCTCCTATCATTTGTTTTATTAATCTTGTTCATTTGGGACTAGGGTGAGATGAAAACTCAAAGTAATGTTGATTTGCTTCTCTCTGGTGGCTGAAAATTTTGAGCATTTTTAAGCGTTTATCAGTCATTTGTACTTCATCTTTTGAGAACTCCCTATTTAATTTTAGGATCCATTTTAAGTTGGTTTATCTTATTTATTGATATTCTTTTATTTTGGTCCCTTATATACTCTATACACTTACCAGATGTATAATTGGTAAAGATGTTTCCAACTCTATAGTTTGTCTCTTTGTGTTAATGTTAGTGTCCTTTACTGTACAGAGCATTTTCATTTCATGTGTTCCCCATTTATTAACTGTTGGTTTTATTCCCTATGCTATCAACATCCTGATTAGAAAATCCTTTCCCATACCAATAAATCCAATCTTATTCCCTACTCTCCCTTCTGTTAGATTCAAGATATAAGGTCATTCATACATTTGGAGCAGAATTCTCTTTAAGGTGATGGACATGTATTTATTTTCATTCATCTACATGTAGCCATGTAGTTTGATCAGTGCCATTTGTTGAAGATGCTGCATTTACTTCCTTGTAATGGTGCATTTTGGCTTCCTTGTAATGTACCAGGTGTCTGTAAAGTTATATCCAATTTTCAATTCTTTTCCACTGATTACCATGTTTGTTTTTATACTAAAATTATACTTTCTTATACTATGGTGTTGAAATCTGAGAGAATGATACCACTAACTGATGCTCTATTGTTTAGGTGTGTTTTGGCTATCCTGGGATATTTTTGTGTTTTCATGTGAAGTTTAAGACTGTTTTCCAATTTCTTTTAAGAATTGCATTGGAATTTTGATGGAATTACATTAAATCTGTAGATGACTTTTTGTATGATGATCACTTCCATAATATTTAAATTTACTGATCCATGATCAGGGAGATCTTTCTATCTTTTGATGTCTTCTTCAATTTCTTGCTTTAAATGTCTTAAAAAATAATTTGTTTGTTTGCTTTGTTTTGTTTCATTTTTTAATTTATGTTTTCCTATTGCTTGGCTGGAACTATTCTAAGATGTTTAGGCTATTGTGAAGGGTGTTATTTCCTTGATTTCTTTCTCAGTATGCTTATCTTCTCTATGTAGGAAGGCTACTGAAGTTTTTGTAAGTTAAATATTTTTTCTGATACTTTGCTGAAATATTTTTTCAGCTCTAGAAGTGTCCTGGTGGAGACTTTAGCGTCTTGTGTTTAAAAGTATATCCTCAGCAAATAAGGATAGTGTGGCATCATCATTTCCTATTTGAACATAAAATCACAATATAAAGAATCATTGCTGCTCTATTCACAGTAGCTAGAAAATGGAAACAACCTAAATGTCCCAGAACTGATGAATGGATAATGAAAATGTGGTACATATACAAGATTGACTACTTACTATTCAGCTATAAAAGTAATGAAATCATAAACATTGAAAGTAAATGGATGGAACTAGAAAAGACCATATTGAGCAAGGTAACCCAGAGCCACAACAAGAAATATCACATTCTCATTCTTATCTGAGGCACCATCACCAAATCTTCAGATGTGAGTATACATCCTAGTTACTTTATATGTGCAGAAACCATAAGAGTCCAAATGAAACATGGCCAGGATAGGTATGTAGGAGAACAAAAAAAGGGGAATAACAGGACAAAATAATATTAAGAGGGCACTTGGAAAATATTCAAGGATCTATATGGATGTAGAAGGAAGGTAAATAAAGAAAGAGGGAGAAGGGTGAAATAACAATCATGATGTCTGAAAAAACAAAAGAAATCATATTATGAATTATCTACCAAAATACCCATAATGCATGTAAGTCAGTTTCTAAATATACACATATATTTTAAATTTAATTTTCCAATCTTGGCTGACAGAGACATAGACCATCTAAGAAAAACCCCAACATGAGGTTTGAAAAGGTTTCTTTTGAGTTGTTTCTCAGACCTCTGCTAGAGGCCCTCAAAAGTTTATAGGCTAATTGCCATCAGTAATCAACAACAACAAAAGGCACAATAAGCCTGAAGACGCAGCAGTGACACTCCTACCTTATTGAATACAGCAGCTGTCGAACTGGACTTAAGACCAGAACAACAAAATGAAAACTATGGTTGGTAGTGGAAATGTTAGTGTAGTTATGGACCTTGGAGAACCTACAGCCATCTACATCAAAATGTAGAGCTGTGGAGCCAACAACCAACAGAGACATCTAAAACACAATTCCTTTACCCAAGGCTCACTGATCACTGTGTCAGTGGGAATTGGAAAGATGGTAAGAGTCAGAGGAACAAAAGTCTTTCATGAGATTGTGTCTACTAGGAATGTCAGAAGCTACACTCATAAGTCTTACTGATCTGAGTGCCTAAACATTAACTGAACGAGAATGATACCCAAAGACATGGTAACAGCTTATGAGGCCTCATCTCTACACAGATTCTCTTGTGAAGAACATACCAATCTGTTGCTCAATACTCAATGGTCATCCTTGAAAACATGTACATGGAAGTAACATTAAATAGACTAAGGATAGTGTATTCCTATGCTTATGAATATATATATACACATATATATGTATGTAATGTTGTATATAGACAATAAATACATATATATGCAATAAGTACACACATATGTATGTAAGAAAAATTCATAAAAAAGAGACCATGAATTTGAAAAAGAGCAAAAAGGGGTGTGTGTCAGAGTTTGGAGAGAGAAGTGGGGGAAGCACAAATAATGTAATTATATTATAATCTAAAATATAAAAGATAATCAATTAATTTCTTTTAAAAATCAGCATCATTAATAATCCTTTAGTCAAAATGCCCAAAAATTATACAGAGAGGGTATCAATTAATAAAATTGGAGGGGAAAAGGGAGGCTTTACAGTATGAAAGAAAGAGAAAGTCAGAGAATTATACAAATATATTTCAAAAACTTACATTCTACCAAGCTAGAAAACTTAAAATAAATAAATGAATTTCTTGATATATATGGCCTACAAATTTTAAATCAAAATGAAATAAATGTTTAAACAACCCAGCAAACCCTAGTGAAATAGAAGTAGTAATCAAATGTCTCCCAACTGGAGTCTCCACTGTTGGGAGCACTGGCTATTCATTCAGATGACTGGGTTTGAATTCCTGCACTCACATGGCAGCTCCCATCTGCCTGCAACTCCAGTTTCCAGGTATCCTGCTGAGTCACACAGAAATAAGTACAAGCAAAACACCAATGCATGGACAATAAAACATTTTGACAATGGCTGCACTGTGTTTCGTTACTCCCGGAAGTAAATAATTGTTTGTATTTCCCCACATCTTCTGCAACATTTGTTGCCAGGCTTTTGGATGATAAACATGCTGACTTGGGTGAGGTGGCATGCCAAAATAGTTTCATTTGCATTTCGCTGGTATCTATGGATTTTGAACAATACTTTTCATAGTTATTTGTCATTTGCGTTTCTTTATTTTAAACTTGAATCCTTATATCCCATTTGTTGTCAAGCTATTTTATTTCATTGAAGTTTATTTCTGTAGTTCTTGTAAAATTCTGGACTTCAGTCACCTAAATCACAGCTAGTAAAGATTTTCTCCAATTGGATGGACTATCAGTTTGAACAATGTTATTAGTTTCTTTTGAAGTGAAGAAAAATAAATGTTAAATTAATGTAGTGCTGTCTGTTGATTTTTGGAGGTAGTTACTATGATATTGAAGTTCTGAGTAAAGACTATTTGCACATTGTCAAATATTAAACAGCTATATCTTAGTCTGTTTATTTTCAGGGCCTCTCTACTGTTCCATTGCTCTAACCACTGTAATATCAGTTGTTATTATAATTCTGAAGTATAATTTGAGGACAGGTATTATGACATCTCCAACTTTGTTCTTAGTCTTTAGAATTGGTTGAACTATTTGTGGCCTTTATCAATTCCATATGAATTCATGGATTCATGGATTGCTATTTTTAGATCTCTGAAATATGATTTCAGAATTTTTCTGTGTATTGTAATAAATATATGGATTAATTGGAGTAGGTTAGCCTTTTTTACAGCACTAATTCTGCTGATCCAGAAATATGGAATTATTTCTATCATGTAGTGTCTTTTTTTTTTCATTTCCTTTTTTGGTGTCTTGAAGTATTGGTTATAGAGAACTTTCCCTTCTTTCATTAGGTATGGTATTATTACTAATGGGATATATTTTGCTAATTTATTTCTCTGAGATACATTGTTGATATATATAGCTTTTTTAATATTGATTTTGTATCCTGTGTTTATTAGATGTAAGAAGTAAATTCTGTAGGGTCCTTTTAAATAAAGAATCATGTCATCTGCAATTGAAGATAGTTATAGTTATTGCTTTCCTTTTATGTCCTCTTAAGGCTTTTTCTTGTCTAATTGCTGGAGTCAAGGATTCAATTAGTGTACTGTGTGAAAAAGGGAAGAGTAGGCATCCTTGTCTCATTCCTGTTCTTAGAGGAAATGCTGTTAGTTGAACTCTATTTAGCATAATGCTGGCTATAGGTTCACTGTATATACTGTTTATTATCATGGGTCTACTTCATCTATTCCTAATGACTTTAGAACTTTTACAGGGAATATACATTGAACTTCAAAACTGCTTATTCAGAAAAAAATAGTAATGATTATGTGGTTCTGTTCTTAAGTTTGTTTATATGTTATTTTAAATTTATTGATATTATATGCTGAACCAATTTTTAAAAAATCTAAAATATAAATTGTAATCACCTGTGGTGATATATCATCTACCCTAATAAAATTTGCCTGAAGATCAGAGAACAGAACCAGCCACTTTAAATATAGAGGCCAGGCAGTGGTGGCACACACCTTTAATCCTAGCACTCGGGAGGCAGAGATCTGTCTAGATCTCTGTAAGTTCAAAGCCACCCTGGATTACATGAGATTGACTCAGTCTAGGACAGAAAGAGAGCCAGGCAGTGGTGGCACACACTTTTAATCCCAGCACTTGGGATCTCGTGTCTTTGCTTGGGAGGCACCCAGGCCTTTAATCCCAGCACTAAGAAGGACATGATATAGCTGGGTGGAGAAAGGTACATAAGGCGTGAGGGACAGGAACTAAAGCCTTTTCAGGCTGAGGAGTACTAGAGGAAAGAGGTGGCTGTGGTTTATGCTTTTGTCTCTCTGATCTTTCAGCATTTACCCCAATATCTGGCTCCAGGTTTTTTATCATAAGACCATTTAAAATTTGAGCAAGTCTACCAACTATTGGGGGAGACAAAGACCCAACTAGATGTCTCTCAACACCAAAGGAAACCTCCAGTGCCAGGGATAGGTCATATCTAAACAAAGTTTTGGCCAAAGGAGCTCTATGGAAATCTCCAAATTACCCAGGCTGTTTCCATGGTTATTGGTTACTCTCCACAAACTGATGGTGTGGCCCTATATGTATCTCATTTAACACAAAGAAGTCAAGGTGGTGCCTAACTACATCTTTCAGCCCCATTGGCTAGTGATAGAGAAAGGGTGTAGATTTGGGTGGGTAGAAAAGTGGAGAGGATTTGGAAAGGGATTGGGGAAACTGTAATTGGAATATACTGAATGGAAGAATCTATTTTCAATTAAAAAATAGGAAAAATTGATTCTTAACTATATACTTGGAAACTGAATTTAGGAACACCTTAAGAAGGTAATATATTATGAACAAGCAAAGTTTCTTTATATTTTCAATGTGTTGTGTCTTGAAGAACTTCTCTGGTCATATCTAATTGGAACTCTATATGCCTTATGTGTTTGATGTGGACCTCATTATCTACATTTGAGAAATTTTCTGCTATAATTCCATTAAACATTCTATATATTCCATTTGACTTTTATCTCTGCTTCTTCTTCACCATGGATTCTCAAGATTAGCCCTTTGAATGTATCCCAGATATATAGAAATATTTTCATGTTTCTTATTCTTTTCCTTATTTATATCTGTATTGCTGTCTCCCATTCATGAAATTGTCTATTCTGCTTGGTCTTCTCTGTTAATGATGTATGTTTGTTTGATTTTTCATCTAGCATGTCTTTTAACAGTTTCTGTTTGGTGTTTTTCAATGTTTCAGTCTCCTAGCTAAACTTTTCCTCCAATTCCTTAATTTTCTCTTCCAATTCATTGTTTCATTGACTTTGGAGAAAGTCTTGTCTAGATCTTTTATGATTTCATCAATTTGTGCATCTGTTTGAACCTTTTACATGATCATAAGTTCCTTTTAAAAGTAAGACACTGAATTTTTAGACATTTCAGCTATATGAAATTTTGGATTTGGTTTTAGAGGAGTTAGTTGCTTGTGAATGGGTCTTAATTGGTTGGTTACAGGGTAATATTCTCTTTGTTTCTTTGTGTTGTTTTGTGTAGTTATTTGTTTTTACTCTTTTGAGAAGCCTGCCACCCAGCTCCCGAATAAATCACACATGCAGGCTTATTCTTAATTATAAATACCCAGAGTTAGCTTGGCTTGTTGCTAGCCAGCTTTCCTTAACTTTAAATGACCCCATCTTTCTTTTGTCTCTGGGCTTTTTACCTTTCTCTATTTCTGTATTCCTTTTCTTCTTACTCTGTTGCTGGTTGTTCAGCTGGGTAGCTTGCCCCTGATGTCCTCCTCCATTTCTAGCTACTTCTTCCTCTTTTTTCCCATAGTTCTTCTTCTATGTATTCTCTCTTTCTATCAGCCCCACCTATCCTTTCTCCTTCCTCACTATTGGCCATTCTGTTCTTCACTAGACCATCAAGTGTTTTAGACAGGAAAAGTAATATAGCTTCATGGAGCTAAACAAATACAGCATAAACAAAAGTAATATGCCTTAAATAGTATTCTACAACAGTTTTGCTTATCTATTGAAGTAGATTTGTATTTCAATTTTTACTTTCCCTTCATTTCATTTAAATTAGATGTATTGTTTTCTGGGAATTTTCCCCGAGGTTTGTCTACACAATGGTCAGCTATAAAAATTGGTGAAACTTAGCATTGATTATCAAATGAAGTCACTAAGATGTCTTAGCTATGTGTCAGCAAAACCAAGGGTAGAGCTCTATGCTAACTACCAAGGAAACCAGATTAACTCAAACCTTGGTCACTATTTGGATTATGTGTACCTGCTGGGGCAGAAGTCCAAATGTCAGACAAAGTGAAGTCTGTGTACTGGTTGGTTACTATGGTTAGAATCACAGACTTAAATTGATTTCTGGACCAACAAAAATGTAGATTCTTTGTCCTGAGGTGATCACTGAAACCTCATAAATCAAAATCCCAGTCCCACACTGACATTTAAGGTGACTGGTGCCAAATTCTTTGTTTCTTAAGGGTTTCTGGAATGTAGATTTGATCCCTCATTGACCTCTGAACCACTAGGACTTGTGCTGTTTGTCCAATGGTCCAACTGTAGCTGGAGCTTGAGTCCTAGTAGTTATATAATCTCCAGAATTTTAAAACAACTCTGTAGTTGGAAGTTTCTCTGTCCTGCCTGGTCCCACCAAGTCCCATGTTCCTCCAGTCTGGCACTCCTGCTGCCACTTATAAAATAATCACTCAGAAGCTTATATCAATTACAAATTACATGGCCATGGCCTATGGCTCAAGCTTCTGAGTCATTATTTTATAAGCAGCAGTGGGACCACCAGGCCAGAGGAAGGTGGGGCCTGCTGGAACCAGGCAGGACAGACAAACTTCCAACTACAAATGGCACCCAATGTGGGGCTCCATTTGTAGCTGAAAGTTTTCCTTTGTCCCGCCATGTCTGCAGCTGCTCCAACCCAAATAAACACACACAGGCTTATATTATTTTTAAACTATGGTCATGGCAGGCTTCTTGCTAGTTAGTTCTTATATCTTAAGTTAACCCATTTCTATAAATCTATACTTTGCCATATGGCTGTGGCTTACCAGTCTGCTTGCATGTTGTTCCTTCAGTGGCAGCTGGCATCTGCTTTGCCTCTCCTTTCTCTTCCCGTCTATCTGTTTGGATTGTCTACCTGCCTCTAAGCTGACTTGCCATAGGTCAAATGGCTTTATTTATCAACCAATCAGAGCAACATATTTTCACAGCATACAGAAAGACATTCCCCCATCACTTCCCCCTTTGTGTCTAAACAAAAGGAAGGTTTTAACTTTAACCTAGTAAAATTACATACATCGAGTAAGAATTATAATTACAATAACTAGTCTATTTGTATTTCGTAAAATTAAAGAAAATATTGTATCTATCCTATATTTGTGAGTCTAAAGTTTCATATCTAATTTATCCTTTATCATAACCTAGGAAAATTATAACTATCTAGTCTTCAACTACATCAAAGACCTCAGAAAGATATAATATTACCTAAGTAAAATAGGAAATGCAAACAACTGACTTCCAAAATAGGAGTTATGACAGAAACAGCCAGCTTCCTGGACAGTCACCTGAGGTTTCTCCACAGCGTTGGGGCATCATCTTCAGCCTACAGGTTTAGCATATCTGACAGATTCATTTGTGAAGTAGAATGTACACAAGGCCTACAGCTTGACCTCACACATTCAGTGTGAGTATTCCATGTACCCAATAAACTTGAATTCTGTCAATGTCCTGTCATGATTCAGAATTTTAAATTCTGGAAATTGTTGGTGTTTTTGGAATTCAGCTTTCCACTCTTCTTGGCTTGTGGGTAGCTTCATCTTTTTTACTAAGTGCCAGTCTACCATTGAAAGGTTAGATTCCATCAACCTAATTACTCCTTCAAGAATAACTGTTTCAGCTACTGTTCTACTGCACACCAGAAACCATCAGCCCACTGCCTATTCAGCTGCCTTTGAAGGAAGGGCCACTGTACCTTTTCCAGATTGCAAAGCCACTTCAGTGATGGTGTCATATTGTCCTGGGCTTAGAAGACACCTCTTGCCAAAGCTGAAACCATACTTGTCTTGGTAAGGATCGGTAGTCCTTTGTTTTGTGCCCTGTTTGTCCATTTTGGATAGTATACTGCTAACAGTCGATATGAGGACATGCTGTTGCCTAGTGGCTAACTTTTGCCACAATGAATGTTAACTCCATATGCATTGAGTGATAGGGGAATGTCTTTCTGTATGCTGTGAAAATATGTTGCTCTGATTGGTTAATAAATAAAGCCATTTGACCTATGGCAAGTCAGCTTAGAAGCAGGTAGAAAATCCAAACAGATAGACAGGAAGAGAAAGGAGAGGCAAAGCAGATGCCAGCTGCCACCGAAGGAACAACATGCCAGCAGACTGGTAAGCCACAGCCACATGGCAAAGTATAGATTTATAGAAATGGGTTAACTTAAGATATAAAAGCTAGCTAGTGAGAAGCCTGCCATGGTCATAGTTTAAAAATAATATAAGCCTGTGTGTGGTTATTTGGGTCTGAGCAGCTGTGGACAAGGCTGGACACAGGAAAGCTTTCAGCTGCACAACTCTCTTCCTGGGCCACACATTCCAAGTTTGACTTTAATTAATGTATCTGAAAAAATTAATTATGGCAATTTGCTTTCTTGGAACAATTCAGTTCCTATCTTAGCAAGTTAACAATGAAAGAAGAGTGAAAATAACATGATTTATTTCCCCTAGATGTCTCTTTTTCTGGAAAATGCCTTGTTTTTATCAACTAGCAGAAGGCCGTGCCATGTTGTTTTCTAAAAAGTAAAAATAACACTTTTTTTCTGCAGACAACTCATCCTATCAGGAGTGAAGGACGGATGCATATTTAAATGGATTTTATTTTCTTTTTAGCCTTAACCAACAAAGAAACTAGAATAAATTAGGTAACTCAGAACCAGGTGCTTGTGCCCTAGAAATTTCTGACTTGGCCTTTTGTACAAATTTGCATTATAATCTTTACTACTTGAAAAGTCTTAAGCTTTTAAAAGTAAATCCTCAAAGTATGCTCTGGAGAGAATATAATTCTAAGAGTCAGTAATTCTTTTTTTGTTTGTTTAAATGGAATAAGCTCAATTTTTGCTCCAGTTTTAAATTTAGGAAATTCCACCTCAAAAATCTGACTTTCCACTTCCAGTTTAATCCCTTAATTCTTAGAAAATTTAGACATGAAAAGTAGTACAGGAGAACAAACACAGCTTTCAAGGTTAAAGAACAGGTTTGATTAAATATATCCCTGGAAGTGCATTAATATCTGTGAATACTGGGCACAAACAATTTTAAACAATAAGTTCTGTGCCATTATATGCCCTTGAAGTTGATAGTGGCTAGTCAAGTGTCATGTCCTTCCCAGACAGGGAGAAGAAATACTATTCTTGGTATCTCAACTTTCAGAAAAAGAAATGAGGCTTATCTATAATTTTAGTGGTTCTGATAGCCAGCAGACGGTAGTGTATGTCTTCCTAGGAAATCAACCATTGATTTAGACCATGCATACCTCCAAACCAATCAACAAACAACATTTTATTTAAAGGCTGTAACTTCAAGGGGCTGACATCTAGTTTTATGCTATTATGTACTAAGACAATGTTCTAACAATTTAAAGAATTATTGTTTTGCTATGAATATTTTAAATGCAACAATTAGTATAAAGTAAGAGTTTCAAAAACTATTGTATTTTTCAAAAGCTAAACTACTTCTGGTACATTTATATTAACACATGAATATTCAACATCAAAATTCATAACATCTGGTATTTTTATTCAGTATAATCTTATTAATTGCATAGGCAGCTAGATGACAGAATTAATCAGTAACATGGTTAGAATACTGAATAATTTGAATGAGAGTTTTAGAATTAGATCATTAGCAGTCTGCTTTGGCCTAATGACAGGGTATGAACAGCAATTACTAAGAAAGAAAGGAATAATAACATGTTCAGCCAAGGGCAGTGTTTAATTGCACATAGCATATATAGTAGGAAACATTAAACAAAGAAGGCACATAAGCAGTATTACAATGAACAGAGAATACTAGCAAAATTTATTTAGTTGGAGTTTATTGTTCCTCTAAGACAAACTAGTCTCTCCTAAACATTGTTATGGATTGCTAACAATTTCAAAATACAGACAGAATATGGGATAGTTAAGGGTTAGCCTCCTGAAGCTCTGAGACAAGCTTAGCCCAACTAAGAGCCAATCAACAGCACCATAGTAGATCATCAGCTGCCCTAGGAAAGCTTATTGAGAGTTGTTAACTGTGTATTATAAACTATTGGTAGTTATTATTATGCTGATTTTTTTCTTTGCAAGTCATTTTTGATTTAACCTCAGCTCTTATCCATATATCCTTGGGAGACATGATCTTCAAATGACTGCATTAGGGCTCTTAGCTTTTGCCTGCTGTATATAATTAGGCAAAGGTATGCCCTGACAGGCTCTATCCTTCTAGAGTGGACTGGAGTTTGGTATATATAGTTCCTTCCAGCAAAGCCTTTTCTTATAGGATTATTTTACTACTTCAGCTTTCTGTTTCACTTTTCTTATAGGATTATTTTACTACTTCAGCTTTCTGTTTCACACTTAGTGGGAGCAACACTTCTCCAGGAGTCTCTAGCCATGGGTGCCTCACTCTGCCTTTTTTCTGTCTTTTCACATCGTTGCTCACAACTCTGGGGACAGTACTTGCCTGAATGCTACTCAGTAAACCAGCTTGAATACATGAATTCTATTTTGACAGGTCTTTTCATGAAAAATACTACCTTGGTATCTGCATTATATAGATAGAAAAAGTGTTGGAGACTGAGTATGTTTATCAGTTTTACTTTGTCATACAGCTTCTCTTTGACAAACTCTAGTTAAATATGCTCTTCAACATCTTGATAACCATTCTTTTTCTGATGGAACCTTGTCACCTTGGCATGGAATGAGAAAGAGAGTCACATCCTGCATTCCTCTCCACTGTGAAACATTTCAATGATCCATTACCTCTGTAAACATTAAGAAATTATGTAATTGTACAGAATCTATGGCTTCTTACTAGGTTTCCCCCAAATATTGTATTTGATTCAAACTATATTACTTTATTAAATAGCCCAGAAGCAAAAAACCTCTAAACTCATATTTATTATATACATAAGCTTAATTTCCATTTAACTTACATGCTATCCACATCATTTTACTTGTGATAGGCTGAAAAATATATGATATAATTTAATATAATAAAATATATGTTGCTTGTAATTTTCATATTTTATCTTTATCCACATATAAAATTTCACAATTATAAAAGTATTCACAAAGTACCATAAATAAATTACATTTCTAGTATAATGATTTGTTATAATAGAAATAAAAACTCATTCAAACACATTAAGGAATATTTTATTGCAATCTCTTTTTTGACAAAATGCATTTATTATTCTATTATGTGTACATACATGTGTCTGTGTGAGTTCATGTCCATCATGTATGTGCAGGTGTCTATGGAGGACAGAAGGTACCAGATGCCCTAGAACTGCAGTTATAGGCATTTGTGAGCCACCTGATATGGGGGTCTGAACCAGAGCCTAGATCCTCTGTAACAGCAGTAAGCTCTCTTAACTGGTTAACCTTCTTCCCAGCTCATTATTGACATCTCTTAATTGGCACATTTTTAAAAGAAATGGTTACTTTATCCAGGTGCAGAAATAATTACCTGCTTTGTAGCCAGAGCTATTTAGAAGGTAAAGCAGGAATATCTGTTGAGCCCAGAAGTTCTGGACCAGATTTAGAGATATCGTAGTTAGATTCCATCTCAAAAATGCAAAATTCAAAAATAAAAACCACATTGGTCATAAACTGGAGTATTGTAAATTATTGTGAGAATTCAATTCATAAACCCTAAATACACATGTAAGTTTCCTTGACAATTTTTCATTCAGGACTGGATTTAAGGTCTTTCATTGTTTTTTTTTTGTTTGTTTGTTTGTTTTAGTGTGTGTGTGTGTGTGTGTGTGTGTGTGTGTGTGTGTGTGTGTGTTTAAGCATAACAAGTCTTTGTATTTGGTTAAGTTTTGACTCTCTAATTACATCAATTCAACTGAGCTAAGGTCATGGCTCTTCTAAATTCTTAACAATGTCTAGTTGGCTCATCAGGCTTTGTTGTTGTTTCTTGTACCAAATCATATTCCCTATTGTTCTAAATAAAATGTGTCTTTGCTTAGAATGTTGGTTACAAATTGTTATGAATAATGGTCATGAAAAAAGTTAAACAAAGGTGATTAGAGTTAGAGTTTTTGTTTTGGAAAGAAAAAGGGGGCAATGATGTGAAATAATGCTGTTGTACATTGTAAAGATTTGTAACTTCTATTGGTTTAATAAAACGTTGATTGGCCAGTAGCCAGGCAGGAAGTGTGGGTGGGGTGACCAGACTAGGAGAAGACTGGGAAGAGGAAAGGCAGAGATGGAGTCGCAAGCCAGATGCAGAGGGAGTAAGATGAGAATGCTGGACTGAGAAAAGGTACCAAACCATGTGACTAAAAATAGACAAGAATTATGGGTTAATTTAAGTGTTAGTTAGTTTTAAGACTGAGCAACAGGACAAACAATTTACAATCAATATAAGCCTCTCTGTGTTTATTTGGGACTGAACAGCTGTGGGACTGGACAGAACAGAAACTTCCATCTACAGATATAGCTCGATTGATAAAATGCTTGATGACCATGCAGAAAGCCCTATGTTCCGTCCTTAACACCACAAACCTGGATGTGGTGGTGGATGGGGAAGGCAGGAAGACCCAAACAAAGTTCAAGGTCATTTTTGTTAAACAAATAGTCTAAGGACAGATATGTATATATGAAGTACATATATATATATATATATATATATATATATATGATAAACACTGCTATGCAAATTAGCATGTATCAGTGTCTTTTTTTTTTACAATAATTACTTATCAACAGATACTCTTGTCTATTGTCAGAAGGTCTCAAGTTTTCATTGCCTGAACATCTCCACAGAATATGTAAAGTGTCTTGATCCTGTAGTTTCCTAGAACATGTAGTATTAAAATACGGAAAAAAAATGGAAACATAAGACTTAATGCTGCATGTTACATATCATTATTTCCACTATGCTTTATAATCACATTTGACTAATGCTGAATGTCTTAGTTATTTTCTATTGCTGATAAGACACCATGAAGAAAATAATTTATGGAACAAAGAACTTATTGGTGGATTACAGTTGCAGAAGTTAAGAATCCATGACCATCATGGCAGGAAGCATTGGAGCAGCAGGCAGGTAGGCAAGCATGGCTCTGGAGCAGTAGCTGAGAGCATACATTTTTATCCTAAAGCTTGAGTCAGAGAGAGCTAACCGGGTGTGGCACCAGTCTTTTAAAACCACAATCTCCACCTCCAGTACATAACTACTCCAATAAGATCACATCTCCTAATCCTTTCCAGACAGTTCTACCAATCGGGAATTTAGCATTCAAACACATCAGCTTCTGGGAACCCTTCTCATTTAAACCACATTTTACTTCCAGGCCCCATAGGCTCATGGCCATATCATAGTGCAAAATTGTATTTAATCAAATTCCAAATGTCCCCATGGTCTTTCACACTATCAACACCGTTTAAAAGTACAATTTTTTTTCTGAGAATCAAGAAAAAAATCTCAATTATAACACCCAGTAAAAGCAAAAAAGCAAACTACTTGCTTCCAAGATACAATGACATAGAATATAGGAAAGGGAGCATGGTGATAAAATACTATATATCAATTCAATATTAGAACTCATCAGAGCAAACACCAAATTCTGTAACTCCATGTCTAATAGCAAATGGCTTAAATGGTTCCACCCTTACAGGTTTGCTGACTGAAACATGTCTCTCTCTTGGAAAGATTCCACTCCACCTGTAACTTTTCCTTGGCAGAAATCTCATGCCTATGAGACCTCCAAAAGCTGGTGTCTCCAAGGCAAAGAGGCTTCAATTTCACAGATTCACGTTAGGCTTCAATTTCACAGATTCACGTTATGATCTCTCAGGGGGTACATGTAGGGGCTATCATATGCTTGGCTTCAGTGGCTCTCCTTAACTGTGTTGGAAGATTCCATAAACCTTTTACTCTCATATTCTTCATGACTCTAAAGCCAGAATCAAGGGGCTGAGGCTGCCAAATCTGGTATCCTGCTTGGGGGTAGAGTCTGGTCCCCTTCTAGAATCACATTTACGTGAACTTTTCTTTGTCATTGATTTTTAGGCAGAACATATCCTTGGGGCATTTTCTTTGACAAATTGCAGGATTAACTAGGTGGTCTTGCCACACGGGCATCATTCCCTTTGTTGAGTTTCACATCAGCCCTGTCCTTATGTCTTTCAGCACAATTCCTGACTTCAACGTTGAATTTTTTTGTGCTCCTTTTCATCTCAAAGTTACATTTAGTATTTCATTTAACCCTAATTGCTCTTTTTCAGTGAAGATCTGCATAAGAGTGGCTACCAATAACCATAGACAGAGTCAATACTAGGTTGTTTTGAAATGTCCTTGGTCTAAGACTTTCTAATTTAATCTCACAGATTTTTAGGACAGGGAAAAAATGAGCCACAATCTTTCCCAAATTATCACAATAATGGTCCCTAGAACCATTGCTAATGTTGTTCCCTTTACACCTCTTCAGCTGAGTCTTTATAGTCAACATTGCTCTCATCATTGCCATCATCCAAGCGCTTGGTTAGAATGGCCATTTCAGCCCAAATTACAGTATTCAGCCACTTTCCCATAACCAAGTCCCAATTTCTTCCACATTCCTCTAAATAATCATCATGGTCAGGCCTCTTACAGAGATATGATACTCCCTACTACCAACATTTGTCTTAGATATCTTTCTATTGTCAAATAAGACATCATCAACAAGACAACTTACAGAAGAATTTATTGGGGTTTACATTTGCAGATGGTTAGAATCATGACCATCATTGCAAGGACGATGGCAGCAGACAGGCAGGCATGGTGCTGTAGCAGTAGTGGAGAGCTTACATTTTGAACTAAAAGCAAGAGGCAGAGAGAACTAACTGGGAATGATGTGGGCTTTCAAAACCTCAAAGTACACCCCCATTGACACATGTCCTCCTACAAGACCATACCTCCTTATCCTTTCCAAGCTGCCCCACCAATTCGTGACCAAACATTCAAATACATGAATATGTGGGGTTATTATAAACACCGACACTGACCAATATCAGAAGGGAAAGTACAAAAGCAGGAATAAAGACACAATTCATTAGGACATATCTTACAGACAGTCTAGTATGGTAATTTTCTAAAAGATTATCACATTGATTCATAAAAGTACCTTTTGTTCTCAAGTTTTCAAAAAAAAGAAGTCAAGAAAATGATTTCTTCTGTAAGTTTATAGTGAAGCAAATAACTTTTAAAAAAGTAAATTGTATTGTAGAAGACTATACTTATTACTTAGTGGTCAGGGGAATCAGATCTCTTGTATGGATTCCCATCACCCAGGCAGTTCTCCTATGAGAATAATTTAGTGGGGGAGTATTAGGGAGGAAATAGCGCAGGGAAATACAGTGGAAAGACCAGAATGAGGTTTCACTTAAAGGCTGACCTTGGCTTGATACACAAGAATAAACTGAATCTGTATTTATTTTCCTTCTTCTTCTTAGAAAAAGAAGTCAGACCATTAGTCCCTATACCATGCCATCATCTTCTACAGTTGAAGCTACTCAGCCAACATCAGTTCTCTGGGGGAGACACCTTTCAAAAGGCAAGACTCAAAGTTTTGAATATATTGAACTTGTGAAAAGTGTAACAACAACATCAGTAACTCTCCTTTATACTTTGTGTTTTTTTATATAATCTTAACTTTTTATATCAGTGGAGTTGCTTGAAAGTAGAGTTTATCTTAGATGAATCATACTGTTTCTTTACCTGTCCTGTTGAGATGCTACACTGTATTCATTTCTTTAATAGAACAGAGGTTATGTTCTTAACATCATGCTATCTGAAGATAATGTTGGCTCTAATTTGATTGATATAATGCCTTGCTCTTAAATATAATTAGCTTGAGAAACACAGGACTCCATGAAAAAGTCATGTTGTGAACAACTCTGGTTTCTTTCTTCTGTTTATTTAAAACAGAGAAATGAGTTCATCTTCTCTAAGTATCCAGAGCTTTACATTTCTCTCAGAAGCAATCACTGAAGGAAAATAATTATAAATGCATAAGGAGATAAGAAGGAATTTTAATGTTATTGAAATTTGGATTGAGATATTAATTTGGACAATTTAGAAATTCTGTTTGGAATCAGTTTTCTCTCTTATATGACTAGAAATTTTCCATGAAAAAATTTAAGGCAGTCACATAGCACAAGTTGTAATTAATAGACAAAATTTACTTCTTTTCACTTAGAGGGTATTATGGTTTAGCTTTCCTGTGGATATAACTAAATCCCTGAGCAAAACATGTTAATAAAGTAAACATTTATTTTCCTCATAGTATCTGTATACTGAATATATATTCAAATATATATGTTATACTTGTGTGTGAATCACTATATAAAAATAACCTTCTGAGTACCTTTTATTCATTTTGTTGTTTTTATGGATATGATTTCAGGAATGATCACTTTGTATTGAATGGCAATCAATGACTCATTTCTGGGAAAGTCTAATTTACCTTCTCTCAGCAGTCATTAGTTGCCAGTAGTTTTTTGTGTAGGTGTAGACCCCTTGAGAATTCCTCTTCCATTTAGCATGTAGGTGCTACTCTTTAGCAGAAGGACACATTGTGCTGATTAGAACCCTATATTTTTGTAGGAGTTTATTTCATTGGACTACTATAAAGTTTTCTTCAGTTCTTTACTTTCTTGGCTGAGGGCTTTGAAACTGTGGGCATTGACCATCTTGCTAATGGCATTTCCATATTTTAAAACTTTTTTTTTCTTTTTTCTTTTTTTTTTTTTCCGAGACAGGGTTTCTCTGTGTAGCTTTGCGCCTTTCCTGGAACTCACTTGGTAGCCCAGGCTGGCCTTGAACTCACAGAGATCCGCCTGGCTCTGCCTCCCGAGTGCTGGGATTAAAGGCGTGAGCCACCACCGCCCAGCTTTAAAACTTTTAATCCCAAGCACAGGCAAAAGAGTCAGAGAAACCTCCCTCCCCCATTATTAGGAGTTCCCCAAGAACACCAAGCTACACAACCATAAAGCATATGCATAGGACCTAGTTCAGACCCATATAAAGTCCCTGTTTGTCATGTAGCCTCAGTCTCTGTAAGCCCCTATAAGCCTTGCTTAGTTGATTCTGTGGGTTGTATTCTTGTGGTGCCCTAGGCCCCTCTAGCTCCTATAATCCTTCCTTCATTTTTTCCTACAGGGTTTCTCTGGCTCCTCCAACTGTTTGGCTGTGGGTCTTTGCATCTGCTCCCATCAGTTGCTGGAGCATGCCTCTGACAATAGCTGGGATAGACATCGATCTATGAGTATAGCAGTATAGGAGAATATCATTAACTTTTTTTGGCAGTGGTGTTTGCTTGTATCCTGGGTCTCTGGTTTGTCTTGCCTCTGGTTCGTGGTCATCTACACAGGTTCAGGCATGGGCTCCCCCTCATGACATGGGCCATAAATTGGATCAGTCATCATTGGGCCACTCCCCAAGTTCTATGCTATCATTGTCCCAGCACGTCTTGCAAGCAAAACAGATTTGTAGGTCTAATGTTTTGTGGCTGTGTTGGCATCTCAGTCCCACTGCTAGGAAACTTGCCTAGCTATAGAAGATGACCAGCTCAGGCTCTATATCCCCCATTACTATCAATCTTCACTAGGGTCATTCTCAGGGATTCCAGAGAGTTTCCACTATACTAGTTTTCTACCTAGTCCCCTAAATGCCTCCCAATTCCAGTTGTTTCTCTCAGTACTCTCTCCTTCCTTCTAATCCTCCCCTCACCTCTCCCTCTGTTTCACATCTCAACCTGCCCTTGTGTTGCTCTGATTGGTCAATAAATAAAACACTGATTGGCCAGCGGCTAGGCAGGAAGTATAGGCGGGACTAACAGAGAGGAGAAAAGAACAGGAAGGTGGAAGGAGACACTGCCAGCCGCCGCCAGGACAAGCAGCATGTAAAGATGCCGGTGAGCCACGAGCCACGTGGCAAGGTATAGATTTATAGAAATGGATTAATTTAAGATATGAGGACAGTTAGCAAGAAGCCTGCCATGGCCATACAGTTTGTAAGCAATATAAGTCTCTGTGTTTACTTGGTTGGGTCTTAGTGGCTGTGGGACTGGCAGGTGAGAGAGATTTTTCCTGACTGTGGGCCAAGCAGGAAAACTCTAGCCATATTCTCCCTTCGCATTCTCCTGTCGTATGCTTCATAAAATTTCTTTAGATATATCATTGTTTAACACACAGCTTGTCACAAGGAACATATTAGTAATCCAAGGTAATTAATAACATTTAGCATTTCTAAGTCTATAAAATTTATCACTTAAATAGCATAGCAACAATCATCAAATTTTTCTGAGAATCAACAAAAAGTACTGGTAAAGTATAATGGAATACCTTAGTCAGCAAGACAATCTTTAGTACTAATAAACTAAAAACTAGACACTACACAGTTTTTTCTATAGCATTTTTGTGCTACAATTTTGAATGAACAGGTCTGAGTTTAAAAAAGAGGACACAGGGCATGATAAACACCAGAAGTATTATTAGAGGCTGGCCAGCCATCCCCCACAACACAGCAGCCCCTAGAGGCACAAGCACCACCTGCACCAATTGGAAGGAGATGAGTGACTAGTCTTTCAGCTAAATTGACCCAATCTTTAGTCCCTAATTGCTGCTCAAAGGCACAGAAAATATATTCAACAGAATCATAGAAGAAAATTTTCCCAACTTAAGAAGGACATGCCTATGAAAGTATAAGAATCTTACAGAACATCAAATAGACTGGACTAAAAAAAAGTTCCCTCACCACATAATAATCAAAATACTAAACATACAGAATAAAGAAATAGTAAGAGCTTCAAAGGAAAAAGGCCAAGTAACATATAAAGGGAAACATATCAAAATTACACCCAACTTCTCAAATGAGACTCTAAAAGTCAGAAGGTCCTAGAGAGACATTTTTGCCAACACTAAAAGAACATGGATGCCAACCCAGACTACTATATGCAGCAAAACTTTCAATTACTATAGATAGAGAAAACAAGATATATGACAAAACCAGATCTAAACAATACCTGTCCACAAATACAGCCCCACAGAAAGTACTAGATGGAGAATTCCAATCCAAGGAAGTTAACTGTATCCACAAAAACACGGGCAATAAATAACCCCACACCAGTAAATCTCAAAGACGATAAATACACACACACTACCAACAACAACAGCAACAAAACCAAAAAACAACAGGAATTAACAATCACTGGTCATTAATACCAAAGAACTCAATTTGAATTTAAGAGAACACAGGCTAACAGAATGAATATAAAAACAGGATCCATTCTTCTGCTGCATATAAGAAACATGCCTCAACGTCAAAGACAGACAGTATCTCAGAGTAAAAGGTTGGGGAAAATTTTTCCAGTCAAATCAACCTAAGAAACAAGCTGTTGCAGCTATTCTAATATCTAACAAAATAGACTTCAAGCTAAATTTAACCAAAAGAGATAGAAAAGGACATTTTATATTCATCATAGGAAAAATCCATCAAGATGAAGTCTCAATTCTGAACATGTATGCCCCCAATACAAGGGCACCCACATTCGTAAAAGAAATATTACTCAAACTTAAATCACACACCAAACCCCACACACTAATAGTGGGAGACTTCAGCACCTCACTCTCACCAATGGACAGGTCTGCCAGACGGAAACTTAACAGAGAAATAAGGGAACTAACAGAAATTATGACTCAAATGGACTTAATAGGCATCTATAGGACATTTTATCCAAACACAAAAGAATATACCTTCTTCTCAGCACCATATGGAACCTTCTCTAAAACTGACCACATACCCAGTCACAAAGCAAATCTCAACAAATACAAAAAAAAAAGTGGAATAATCCCTTGTAACTTATCAGATCACCATGGTTTAAAGTTAGAATTCAACAACACAAATTACAGGAAGCCTACAAACTTATGAAAACTGAATAACCACTGAGTCAAAGAAGAAAAAAAGAAAGAAATTAAAATGAATCCACAACATACCTAAACTTATAGGACACTATGAAAGTGCTAAGTGGAAAATTCATAGCACTAAGTACCTACATGAAAAAGTTGGAGAAATCTCACACTAGTGACTTAACAGCACACCTGAAAACTCTAGACCAAAAAGAAGCAAACTCACGCAAGAGGAATAGAGGACAGGAAATAATCAAACTGAGGGTTGAAATCAATAAAATAGAAACCAAGAGAACAATACTAAGAATCAATGAAAGAAACAGTTGGCTATTTGAAAAAAATCAACAAGATAGATAAAACCTTATCTAAACTAGCCAAAAGATAGAGAGAGAGTATACAAATTAACAAAATCAGGAGTGAAAAGGGGATATAACAACACTGAGGAACTCTAGAGAATCATTATGTCATAATTCAAAAGCCTGCACTCCACAAAATTGGAAAATCTAAACGAAATGGGCAATCTCCTGGATAGGGACCACATATCAAAATTACATGAAGACCAGATAAACAATTTAAATAGACCTATAACCTCTAACGAAATAGAAGCAGTCGTTAAAATTCTCACAACAAAAAGAGAGAAAAAAAAAAAAAGACCAAGGCCAGATGGTGTCAGTACAGAATTCTACCAGAATTTCAAAGAAGAGGTAATACCAATGCTACTCAAGTTGTTCCACACAATAGAAACAGAAGGAGCACTATACAGGCCAACTAAAAATTATATAAGTTCAAAGCCAGTAAAATATATCATCAAGTACAGATGTTTGCTATGAAGTTTATGCATCTAGAATACATCATAGGAACCAACATGGTGAAAGGACACACTAATTTCAATCATTTATCTTCCAACTTCCACAGGAAAGCCATGCACCATGGCCCATGTATGTCACCAATTGACCAGCTAATTAATTATTTAATTAAAATAGAGAAAACATTTTAAAGCCTTGTAAAGATGATATTCTCAAGTATAAATAGATAATGTTGTTCTTAAATGCTAAAGATTATTGAATAAAAATCTCACTGATTTCAGGATAGGATGCTGCCTCATGAGTGCTCAGTCAGATAAGTTCCAGAAGCCATCTGAACAAACTCTTGCCATTCCTCTTGGCTACCCATCATAACTAACTGATATGACTTCTTTCTGAGGACACCACACACACATTTGTTGGAAAGTATAATGAAAACTAGCTGGAAATGGGCTGGTAGTTGTCTTCCTTTTGGCTAGCTTTCATAGTCTTAGAATGTGCTCTTTAGACTGCTAGACAGCTAACCTATGAGCAAAAATATTAACTTCCTAGGCAAGATTTGTCAAACAACGCAACAGGGGAAAAAACTGGTATTGTGGTAACCAACAGTTTTCTGATTGGATTTACAGCAACACCAAAGAATAATTTTCATGTCTGCTACTATAAACCAAGTTTTTAAATGGATAAATATGTCTCATGACATAGGGAGAACTTACTACTACTGTGTAGCTAAATGGACACAGTCGCAAGCTATCTTCTACATGTGTATGTGTCTACTCAAATGCTACTCTCAGAAATAAGCAGAGAAACTTCTCTTTGCCTTAGGCAGTGGTAACTACAGATACTAGTTAGTGCTGAAACATCTGAAACTGAGAGACATTTGAGTGTCATTCACTAAAAGAACAGATACACGATAATGTCTAAGGCTTAGGAGATATTATGCAAGAGGGGACAGAAAGAGTGAATGACCACCTACCTAAGTCTGTCATTGCCCACAACAGTATGGCCCTTTTAGACTAATCATTAATCAAGATAATACCTTCACAGACTTGTCTCCAAGCCAATCTGATAGAGGCCATTTCTATTTGTGGGTCTATCTTCCCAAATGGCTCTAGCTTATTTCAAGCTGACAAAGAAATAGCCAGAACAACATATATCTTAATCACATCTATTACTCTTCTTTTCTAACTACTCCATAGTCCTCCCCATTATATAGAACTCATTCCTTTCTATTATTTATTTAGCCCACATAGTCCAATTAGTGCTGCCCACATGCAAATGGATATGGAATAATCCATTAAAATTTTAACCTATAACACAGGATATATTTAAAACTGCACACATGTTTGGCTATTAAAAATTGTAAGATAACAGTATTCTTTTAAAATGGTGTTATAAACTCGTTATTAAAATTATAATGGCAATGAAGATCACAGTATAATGATAAACCTCAGGCCTGAGTCTCTTTCTATGATGGCCTGGTGGCATATCTGTGGATAGCACCATCATTTTCTGTACTATTCTCTTTATAAATATAGTAGACAGAATGAGTTGAAAATTTTAAGGTATGATTTATTCATACATACAATAGATACTTTAGTAATCAGTCTTTAAATATTGGACTTTTCATAAGGAACTTAATAATATTTACATCTGCTGAAGTTAAAAGTATCTTTATGCCTTGTTCCAATTCTCTCAATCTTTATTCTGGCATAACTGAATGTCTATTAATCATCTTCTTCTGACTGTGTTCCTGCTGATATTCAAATAGTGCCATTATCTCAGATTAAGTTTCCCTCCTACTGTTACTAATCTTTCTTGTTTACTTTATATAACATTGTGTCTTTGTGTCACTGCCCATTTTTTTTAATCAGAGGTATAATTTATCTTATAGAAGCTTAGAAACACAGAAGTGGATGAAGTGATCATAACTGGTCAGTGATAATACCTAAATGATGAATTCCCTGTTTCTGTTGTCCAGAAAAATAAATGTATATGCTATCCTTTAAGTAGCAAAGGTGACAGAATCATATTTAAACAGCAATATTTGATAGAAATTAGCAAAGATGAAGTTTGAAGATGAGAGAATTAAGTTTAACTCATATTTCTGAGTTTGGATATAAACTGTGGACCTCTTCTTTGCACAACAGCATAAATGTACATCAATTAGATTAGACTAGCAAGAGGAAGAAGACAATGAATGACTATATAATACGTAATTCTTACTACAATAACTACAGAGATAGGATATTTTTCTCTTGTATTCCAAATTATGCACATCAAAGAAAGAACTCTCTTTATTATATTATGTTATATTTCTAATCTTTGGAAAAATGTCTCACATTCCAAGATTAATTTTAAGACTAATAAAATAGATGATACAGTTGTAAAAAATGACCATGAATGTCTTTAAATGGAAAGAATTTCCTTCTATAGTTTCAGAAATATTTAAATGAATACCACCATTCCTTGTTTGGGTCCTTGATGTTCATTGATCTAGTCTCATATGCTCTGAAGCTTAATTTTCTGATTGCCTCATTATTATTTCTTACAATAATGTCTTTTTAAAACATTCCCCACAAATATTTATGCAATATAGTCATATGAATATAAGAAAACACTGAAATAGTAATAATAATAATAACAATAATAGTAACGTGCTAGAGAAGAAAAACAATGTGCATAGTGAAGTAATTTACCATTAGTTATATGAAAGGTATACTAGAAACAATTGAGCATTATAAAATGGCAAAAGGTAAAATCTGACTTCTCATTTCCTTCACTTGAGTTTTACAACATAATAAAAGTGAACAGAAAAACTAACTATTGACACGATTATTTAGAGTAAATTTATATTGATGCTTTAAATTACAAATAATGTCCAGGTAAAGTAGACATATATGTAAAATAAGGAAATTTGATAGCCAGACACAAAGGCACACACCTTTAATTCCAGCTCTTGGGAGACAGAAGCAGGCATGTCTTTGTAGGTTGTTCTAGCCTGCTCTCCACAGTGAGTTGTTCCTGAACAAGAGGAGTTATATGGTGATCTAGTACTGCCCCTGCCCTGTGGTGGTATTGTGTTCCCCAAAATATTGTGCACCCTAATAAACTTATCTGGGGTCAGAGAACAGACAGCCACTAGATACAGAGGCTAGAAAATGGTGGCACTCACACCTTTAATCCTAGCATTCCAGAGATAGAAATCCCTCTGGATATCTGTGAGTTCAAGGTCACATTGGAAACAGCCAAGCATGGTGATACATGCCTTTAATCCCAGAAAGCCAGCCTCTAATCCCAGGGAGTGGTGGTAGAAAGCAGAAAGGTATATAACGCGTGAGGACCAGAAACTAGAAGCATTTGGCTGGTTAGGCATTTGGCTGGTTAAGCTTTCAGGCTTCTAGCAGCAGTTCCTTGAGATTCATTCTGGATGAGGACTCAGAGGTTTCCAGTCTGAGGAAACAAAACCAGCTGAGGAACTGGTAAGGTGAGATAGCTGTGACTTGTTCTGGTTCTCTCATCTTTCAGTGTTCACCCCAATACTTGGCCTCAGGTTTGATTTTACTAATAAGACCATCTAAAATTTCTGCTACACTGCCCCCTCAACAAAACTTTGAAAAACAATTTTTGATTTCACTTAATATCAAATTAGAGTTTAGTTACCAGCACTCATGTCAGGTGATCCACAGTCTCTGAGATTCAAATTCCTTGGCATCTAAATCCCTCTTCCAGCCTCTGTGGGTTTGGACACACACACATACACACACACACACAATCACAGAAACACATAATCACACAAACATGTAAATATAAGTAATAAAAATAAAGTATTTAGAAAAGAAATTCTTATTTTGTTTAAATTAACATGTCCCATAAACTACATTATAGTAAAAAATATCAACCATGGTACTGAAATATTATTTTAATAAATTCCATTTATTTATAATAATATACAAATTTACCATTAGCTTTATCATACTCTGATTATTAAGAAACAATTCAGGCAGAAGGCATTATGATATTCTTAATAATCATTTTTATAGTTATTTAATGAAGGATCATAATGAATTACTCTTTAGGCTTACATATTATTTTGAAAAATAAACTGTCAACTTTTTGAAATAGCCATGAAGACTTTATGGAGAAATTGAAAGCAAAATCACTAATTAAAAAAAAAGCCAAACTATTGTATACCATTATGATCACAATACAAACCATCTGGAGGAAAACTCTATGTATTTTGACTATTTAACCCCAAGTATATATAGTCATGAAAATGCAAAATCAGAATGAACAAATAATTAATAATAATAATCATGATGATGATGATAAAGTTGTCTTGGTTATGATTTTTCAGTTCTTAAAAGGTCAACTAAATTTACAAATAGACTTTTATAAAATATCTGAGGATTTGAAATGGAATATTATATCTCAATACTTTCTCCTTCAGGTTAATTGAGAAAATTTTAACCAATAACAAATTTATTATCAGTTCACTAAAATTTGTAGGATTTTTTCCATTTCTTTTCTGTTTTCTTAATTAACCTGGATGTTATGTGCTTTGTTAGAAAATTTATTCCACAAGATCACATTTGACTTGATTCATGATAGAATCAAAGATAATGATAACAAAAATATAAAACATTCATAAAATGAAACAAAATTGTCCTCATCTTGATGACAGTTTTAAAGCTGCTGAGGGTTTGTTCAACACTGCTGAAGTCACCTGATGTTTATCACGTGGAACATGTTTACTAATTGCTACCAAATCCTACATGGAAGGTAGTTGAGTCTTTTATTCCTGAACTTGTTTGCTGGCTGTGTCTCTGCCACAGTTTTATGTTGTAGAATACTATTTTAAGATGTGTTACTTTTTTTATGCTGTGGAACATCTGTTTAATGATGCAAAGATGTGTTGCATTCTTTTATGTTGCATTGGTTTAACTCTGTGAAGCTGTGTTGCTTTGCCTGTCTTAAACACCTGATGGTCTAATAAAGAGCTGAAAGGCCAGTAGCAAGGCAGGAGAAAGGATAGGCAGGGCTGGCAAAAGAGAGAATAAACTCAGGGAAAAATCTTGGAAGAGAAAAAGAAAGAGCAAGAGACCAAGGAGAGTTGGATGCTAGGGGCCAGACACCATGCAACCTCATAGCCAGACATGGAATAAGAGTTAAAGTAGGATTACAGAAGTAAAAAAAAAAAAGAAAAATCCCAGACTTTTTCTTTTCTATCCTAGGGTAGACTGCATAATTTAAGAAAAGCTGGGTAGCAATAAGCCAAGCTAAGTCTGAGCATTCGTAAGTAATAATAAGGCTCCGTGTGATTTATTTGGCAGCTGGTGGAGGCCCCCCAAAAGATCAAAAACAACCATCAAGAGTTGTACAAAATAACTGTGTTCCTTATATTTATTCATGGAAATTCTGACCTAACAAAAAGTTTTTTTTTTAATTGTACACCATTTTCCCTGTAGTAAGCACAGAATCAAACGTTCTCCTCACCCTTGACTAATAATAGTTTAAAACAATAAAACTTTTTAAATTTTTTTGTACTTGGTCCTAACAGTCATTTTTCTGCATAATTTTTAGTTATGTAGCCACGTTGTTTCAGTCTCCTTTAAATCATTCTCTTTTTTCAATGTATTGATTGTTTTTTTTTATTATACTGATTGAGAATTTGATACATGAATATAATGGTTTTGACCAAGTACACCCATCATTTTCTTTCTTTTAACTCCACATATAATTAGGTTACCACTATTTCCTCTAAATTTCATGTGTTCTTTTTTTTTAAACTATGAAGTCCTGTTAGTGTTTTCAGGATATGTGTGAATATAGAACCATCCATCTAATGGAGCATGCGCAGCCTCCCAAGAACTGCATCTGTGAAGAAAACTGACTCTTCCCCCAGAACTTGTAATTTACTTTCTTTTAATAGCTGAAGATTATTTCATTACATGAAGGTATTGCATTTTTATTCTTCATACATTAGTTGACAGACATCTATCTGTTCTCATTTCCTGGATAATATGACTAGAATATCAGTGAGAAAGGAAAAGCAAGCAGCCCTGTGATGGGATATAAAATCTTTTGGGCAGATTCATAAGAGTGCTGTATATATAGGTCATATAGTAGATCTCTTTCTAGATTTTTGAGGAACCAACACACCAATTTCCATAGTGGATACATCAGTTTTCTCTTCCAGAAAGAGTGGATAAGTGTATTCCATCCCCATATTTGCTCCAAAATCTGTTGTTATTGTTATTATCCTAACCATTCTGGCTTGGGTAA
>CABHPQ010139630.1:21414-33120 GCA_902168405.1 Peromyscus aztecus | reverse complement strand
CCTTTCCTGGAACTTGCTTTGTAGCCCAGGCTGGCCTCAGGCTCAGCCGTTAAAGGCTAGGCTATTATCTTTTTATGGGAGGCCTTTGCATATTCCCTAATGGATGATATTGTCCTAAAAGATTGATTAAATATCATATTCCCCTGATTATATACCTTAATGTTATTATATATTATTAGGACATTTAAAAAGCAGCCAGTTAATCTGGACTCAGCTTCAATTTTAAGTTGTTTCTAGATGTAAGAGATGATAAATGGAATAGCTAGTGTCAAGGCCAAATGAAGTAGAACATGGTTAATATTGGGCTGTGTATATCATGTGATCTTGTTCAGGATCTATATTCTAAGTCAGAGATACCTGAATCTGAGACTCAGCGTTTTTCACGTGTGCTTTTAAAAAACTTAAATTATGTACCTTATCTTCAACTTTCTCACATTAAAAAGCAGGATGATGTAAACAATGTTAATGATACCGAGTTGTGAGGAGACAAAATAAGGAAATTCAATATTCAAAATAACTGTCAGCGAATATTCAATAATTTTAATATTCATTACCCTTAACATGAGACGTTGACTCGTACTTGGAAAAGTGATTTTCTAGTGCTGTCTCCTATGCACCCACAGGGTTTAAAACTATTTGAGCCCTTGGCTTATAGGACACAGTTTCAATAGCCATTATTCACAATCTAGCCATTCTTTACTACTATTATCCACACTTTGCTCCCTCGAGTTGCCCTCCTCCTTCATAGAGGCCTTTTCCAGAAGAATATATTCTCCATAACCTCTTCAGATGTCACTTATCAATCTAGCTCTTTCTTGAGTTTCTTGTTATCATTAGAGGTGCTCACAATGTTCTTTTTCTGCATCTCTTAATACATGGGAGGACTGCCTTTGCCTCTGAACTAGCTATGACTGCCACATATTTTGGTTTGATCAAGGAAATTCAAGAGGGTCCATTTTGAGTGGAGCTTTAAGTAATAGCCAGGGAATAGCTTTCCTATAGTGGTATTTTATTTGTACTGAAATGTGATTTTATTTGTATGTTAATAAATAAAGTTGCCTAGGGGTCAGAGCTATTAGCAAGCCATAGCGAAAGCTGGTTGTGGTGGTGCATGTCGGTAGGATTTGCTGAAGGAGGCGCATGCCTTTAATCCCAGTACTTGGTAGGCAGAGCTAGGTAGATAGATCTCTGTGTGTTCAAGGATACAGCCAGCATTGGAGACACATGCTCCAATGTGTGTCTGGAGGTCTGTACAGACAGGCAGTGACAAGGCAGTCACGTGGTTGGGTTTACAACCAATGAGAAGGCAGAACAGAGATTCTATTTAAAGACAAACAGACAGGAAGTAGCTCTCTTTCGGAGAGGTCTCTTGGCTGAAGAAGCTAGCTGAAGCAGGTGGGTAAAGGCTCTTAGCTCTGATCTCTTGGGCTTTTATCTTTACATTGGCTCTGTGTTTCTTATTTAATAAGATGGTTGGTTACATCTACACTTTCCAATTTTTTTTGTGGCCTCAGTTTGCAGAAAAGAATAGAACCAGTGCTTTGCTCAGCACAGCCATCTGAGTAAACAGTACAAGGGAATAGCTGTTCCCCTGAACACACACTGAAGGAGAAATGTGGATCTGTTGCAGGTCTTTGCAATTTGGGGCTTTATTCCTGACCACCTCAAACTCAGCTCAGTTATTCACCTGAGAAGGTATTTTCTTCCCAACAGACATATGACACGATCTTAACTGTCACATTTTGGGCAGGATGCCACTAGCCTATTATAGTCAGGGGTCAAGGATGTTGCAATGCATGAGACAGGCCAGAACTGAGAATTTTCAAAGTTAAACTATCAATTGAACCAAAGCTGATGACACAGTCTAGCTAAGGCACTCTTAACTAGCAAATGCTCCCTTGACTAGATTTTTTTCTAGCTATCTCTACTGCCTAAGTGCTAGAATTACAGCATGTACCAGTGTTAACATCCTAGCAGGAGAGAAGATATTCTAGAGACACTTGTGTTCTTCCCTTTGTCTACCAAACTGTAGAAAGGATGGTCCTAAAAGAAATGGAATTTCTCAGGAGTCCCATGATGAATTAAGGAAAAGAGTTGAAGCCCAGTGCCAGACAGAGAAGGAACTTGTTTCCTAGAGATTGCTCAGACAACTTGTCAGGCTACCTTACTGGACGGAGTAGAGCAGAGGCAATGATGATGGACAGGACTACATCTTGACCAAGACTGCTCATCCATTCGTACCTATTACACTCTATTTAAACTCAAATCTCATGTCAGGACCAAGAAGAAAGAGTTGTCAGAAGGCTAAGGTCACCAAACCTCTTCATTCCTCCTTCCAATGTGTCTACATTGAATATATCTCCTTTTTCTTCTTTTCACTTTTAAATGTATCTCTAATTGACCTACGGAGAACAGCTGGCCAAACCTGGCTTACAAGGGCTGCCAGGGCCCAGGATTTGATTCTAACAACTCCAGTAACACAACCCCGCTTAAAGTTAACCATTGTTTTGGAAGAAATGCTTATGTATTGGTGATAATAAAGAACAAACTTCTTTTATATATAGGCATAAAATTCTCCAAATGATTTTAAACTCATGGCTATTTCTATCTCAAGATAAACAGCCTGATTATATTTATTTAGAAAGTTTAGATTAGGGGGAATTTTAAAGTCTCACAATAAAATCAAGTCAGTATAGATGCTGAGCTGAAGACTCTGCTGTGCTTTATGGAGCTCTTCTGGGAACATAATTCACCAATCATTGATCAAGTGCAGTTTACAGCCTTATAAAAGTCAGAATTAAACTAAATTGAGGAAAATGCATTTAATCGTGTTACATGGTGGCCTTCCTCTCTTTAATTTTGGTGAAATACTTTTCATATGTACAGTAGAGTTGTGTGGACAAGATAACTAATGAGATTAGTTTAAATCTCTCTAGGCTTTGAGATATTTTCTCCTGAATATCTAATTTGTCTTTAGAGATTAATGAAAACAGAATCATTTTCCTTCTCCTTTAACTTAGCTGCTATTTGAACAATTTCAAAACAGGCATGAAATTGAAGACATTTCAAGCAATACTTAATTTTCAAAAGTATTTTCAGGAGTAAGGACCAGGTTTCTAGGGTTCAAAAGCTTTTAGGGAAAGTGAGCCACACTGTCACTTCCTTTGACTGAGGACATGGTGAACAGGAGGGTATGTGGCCACAACAATGAGCTTCATGGAGAATTGTGGCACCTCCATTCACTGTGAACTTCACATTAGTCCATAAACATATAAAAAAGATGTCTACTCTTAATTAAAATATAGGAGGAATCCAAACTAGTTAATGTAGACAAATAGCTAAATGGTCTTATTAAATAAAAAACCCGGAGCCAGATATTGGGGTTAAAACCTGAGAGATCAGAGGAATAGGAAAAGCCACAAGCTAACCTCACCTTATCCACTCCTCACTTCCAAAGAAACCTACTTCCTGTATACCCACGCCTATATGCCTTTCTGTTCTGCTATCATTTGCTCTCTCGGTCCAGCTATATCACTTCCTTTACTTGCCCAGTTCTGTCACTTCCTGTCTGTCTGTACAGACCTCCAGGCTTC
The DNA here is from genome assembly GCA_902168405.1 of Peromyscus aztecus. Lineage (NCBI taxonomy): Eukaryota > Metazoa > Chordata > Mammalia > Rodentia > Cricetidae > Peromyscus > Peromyscus aztecus. The sequence continues at coordinate 29,527 of CABHPQ010139630.1, read as the reverse complement.
CATGGTTAACTAGTGTTGGGATTTAAGGCATGTGCCACCATGCCTGTCTCTGTTCCCAGTGTGACCTTGAACTCTCAGAGATCCAAACAGATCCCTGCCTCCTGAGTGATAGGATTAAAGACATGTACTACCATTGCCTGACTTCTATGTTTACTATAATGGCTGGCTTTTTCCTCTGATCTCCAGGCAAGCTTTATTTATTAGAGTACAAATAAAATGTCACCACAAGTTAAGGAAATTTTTTTCATATTAAAAATATATCCACACTAAAAAGTTAAAGTCAAGGGCTGGAGAGATGGCTCAGTACTTGAGAGCTAATAACATAGAATGCATTGGTTTGAGTTTGTATCAAATGAGGAATTGTAGTAAATATGTATTAAATTAGCAGTACTTACTCAAAAACGTAGCCTATTTTTTAGATATGCTTCATTTTTTTCTTCTCTGCTAAACTCTTCTTTTGTCCACTTCCAATCCATAACTGCTCTTTCTAAAGAAAAGATATCAAATAGAAATAGAAGCAAGCCACACACACACACACACACAATGTACAATTGTAATTAAATTTTCTAGTAGCCACATCAAACAAATGAGATGAAATAGGTCATCTAAGTAAATTTTACGTACTGCAATACATCAAAAATGCAACTATTTCCACCTGAAATCCCATTAAAGTCCCTGAAAATTTTGCATGTGTCTGCTGTTCTCTTAGCTTCTCTTCCTGTTGCTGTGATAATCAACTCTGACAAGAGCAACTTGAAGAAAAGTGGGCTGAGTTTACTCATATTTCAAGGGACAGTCAGCATCTCATATCAAAAACATGTCTACGTTAAGATGTTAAGGTTGAAGGATGGAGAAACGGCTCAAGACTTAAGAGCTAGTACTGCAATCACAGGGGACTTTAGCTCTCATCCAAGAACCCATATTGAGCAGCTCCAGGGGAATCCAAGATTTCTGACTTCCATGGGTATCTACATTCATGTATACATATCTTGACAGAGACACAACAGTAAAAATAAAAATAAACATTAGAAAAATATTAAAGTCTAAGTCCTGTGAATTATGACTATAGTATAACAAACATGCCACCAATCATAACATTCCAGATCTTGCTATAAACCACACTGTGTTTTACATTCAGTAAATGTAAATCTCAATCCCTTCACCAGTATTTTTATGTTGTTTTCATTCTTCTCTCATACAATACATCGCAACCACAGCCTCCCCTATCTCCCTTCCTCCCAGCCCCACCCACCCACTCACACACCTCCCCTATTCCCAGATCCACTCCTCCTCTGTTTCCTTTCAAAAGAGAGCAGGCCTCCCTGTAATATCAACTAAACACAGCATAGCAAGATGCAACAAGATTAGGCATAAACCCTCATATCAAGGCTGAGTGAGGCAACCCAGTAGGAGAGAAAGGGTCCCATGGGCAGGCAAAAGAGTCAAAGACACCCCCACTCCCACTGTTAGGAGTCTAACAAAAACCCCAAGCTAAACAACCACATCATGTTTGCAGAGGATCTAGTATAGACACTTGCAGGCTCAGGTTGCCCCTTTAGTCTTGGTGAAGGCCTATGAGCCCTGCTTAGTAGATCTGTGGGTCATGTTCTCCTGGTGCCCACAACCCCTCTGGCTCTGACAATCCTTCCTCTTCTTTCACAGGGTTCCCCAAGCTCTGCCTAATGTCTGCCTGTGGATCTCTGTTTCTGTTCCCATCAACTGTTTAAGGAAGCCTCTCTGATAACAATCGGGCTAGATACTGATCTATGTCCATAGCAAAATATCATTAGGAATATCATAAATCACTTCATTGACTTATTTTTTGTCAATTATGCTTTGTTCTACCCTATGTCTGTCAGCCATCTCACTTCCAAATCCTGACCATGCAGGCAGTGTTGAGCATGGGCTCCCTCTCCTGGCTTGGGCCTCAAATTAGACCAGTTGCACACTCCCACAAGCTGAGCCACTTTTGCATTATGCAGGCAGGACGCATTGTGGGTCTAAGGTTTTATGGCGGGGTTGGTGTTCCAGTCCCACTATTAGGAGCCTAGCCTGGTTGCAGAAGATGGCCAGTTGAAGCTCCATATCCTCCATTACTAGGAGTCCTTCCTAGGGCCACCCTCACAGGTACCAGAAAGTTTCCACTGCGCCAGGTTTCCACATTATCCTCTAAATGTCCACCTATTCTAGTCATCGCTCTCTGTACTCGCTCCCTCCCTTTCCAACCTGATCCCTCATGCTCCCATCCCCATCCACCCCAAGTCTACTCTCAAAATCGCTTCTATACCATCTTCCCAGAGATCCATGCATCACCCATAAAACCTCTTCTCTTCATCTAACTTCTCTTGGTCTGTGGACTGTAGTGAGATTGTCCTTTAATTAATAGCTAATATCCACGTATAAGTGAGTACATATATTTGTCTTTTTGAGTCTGAGTTGCCTTGCTCAAGATGATTTTTTCTAGTTCCATTCATTTTCCTAAAAGTTCCAGAATATCATTTTTTTCTAACACATAAGTAATACTCTATTGTGTAAATACACCTCCTCCCCCACCTTTTATTGTTAATTTTTTTATTTATTTATTTATATTTTTTTTTGGTTTTTCAAGACAGGGTTTCTCTGTCAGTCCTGGAACTCACTTTGTAGACCAATCTATCCTCAAACTCATAGGGATACGCCTGTCTCGGCCTCTCTGAGTGCTGGGATTAAAGGTGTGCACCACTACCACTACCACTACCACTACCACTACCACTACCACTACCACTACCACCAAGCAATATACCACATTTTCTTTTTTTTAATTTATTTTATTTTACAATATAATTCAACTTTACATATCAGCCATAGATTCCCCCGTTCTCCCCCCTCCTGCCATGCCCCCCCCCCCATTTCCATCTCCTCCAGGGCAAAGACTCCCCTGAGGATTGAGATCAACCTGGTGGACTCAGTCCAGGCAGGTCTAGTCCCCACCTCCCAGTCCACATTTTCTTTATCCATTCTTCAGTTGGGGAACATCTAGGTTGTTTCCAGTTTCTGACTATTATGAATAAAGTCATTATGAATATACTTTAAAAAGTGTCCTTGTAGTAGGACAAGGCATCTTTTGAATATATGCCCAAGAGTGGTATAACTAAATCATGAGGAAAATAGCTTCCCAATTTTCTGAGGAACAACTGCATTGATTTCCATAGTGGCTGTACTTCCCACCAACAATGGAAAAGTGTTCCTCCTTGCTCCACATTCTCACTAGCATGAGCTGTCATTTGTGTTATTAATCTTAGCCATTCTGACAGATATAAGATGGAATCTTAAAGTAGTTTTGATTTGCATTTCCCTGGTGGCTAAGGATATTGAACATTTCTTTAAGTGTTTCGCAGGCATTTGAGTTTATTCTACTGGGAATTCTCTGTTTAGATCTAGACCCCATTTTTTTAATTGGGTTGTTTGGTTTGCACCAAAAGCAATCTATAGATTCAACACATTTCCCATCAAAATTCCAACACAGTTCTTTATAGACCTTGAAAGGACAATACTAAATTTCATATAAAAAAAATCCAGTATAGCTAAAACAATCCTGAATGATAAAAGGAACCTTGGAAGGTAACACCATCCCTGATTTGAGCTGTACTACAGAGCTATAAAACCACATGGTATTGACATAAAAACAGACATGCTGACATAAAAAAATCCAACTGAAGACACAGACATAAATCCACACACCTATGAGCCCAGACTTTTAATAAAGAAAGCAGACACACAATGGAAAAAAAGAAAGTATCTTCAACAAATGGTGCTGGTCTAACTGAATGTCTTCATGTAGAAGACTGTAAATTGATCCATATTTAACACCCTGCACAAAACTCAAGTCCAAGTGGATCAAAGACCTCAACATAAAACTAGACACACTGACCCTTAAGAGAAAATAAGGAATAACCTTGAACACATTGGTATAGGAGGCAACTTCCTAAACAGAACACTGATAGTGCAGGCACTAAGATAGACAATTAATAAACGGGACCTCAGGAAACTGAAAAGCTTCTGCATGGCAAAGGACACCATCAGTGGGAGCAGTCTACAGAATGGGAAAAGATTATCACTAACTCCACACCTGGCAGAGGGCTAACTTCTGAAATATATATATATAAAGAACTCAAGAAACTAGACACCAACCAATCTCTAGCAGCATTTTAATATGTAACAATGTTCAAAGTCATTTTGACACACTAAGAAATAGGAAACTAAGAAACAGACCAAAGAAACAAGGATGACAAGCAACAGAGTCACCATCTGAGAATGTAGACCCTGTTCTTTCAGGACGCTGATGCATCTACAGCAGTCTCTCTTCTTTATCCACCTCCCCAACCCCATGCACCCACAGGTAATTTCAAGGAGCAGGTGTTCTTTATCACGGACCCTTATGTCTTGCTCCAAAATAATCATCAATACTACCTACTCACATATGTAAAATTCTTTCCTTTTTTTCTGTTCTAGTTTTTATTACCTCTTTAATTTTATCCCTTGAGAGACGTAAATGATTAAAAAGAAAGGAAACTGCATTTAGAATTAGTATAAATGCAAGAAATTAGAGCTTGTGTTGGAATAAGTTCAAAGTGGTTTTTTGTTTTTGTTTTTTTTTTAAGAAAATGATCTTGTGTTTTAAATGTGTGCCCTTTGTTTTCAGCTGAAGTGACATAATTGATTTATTTATGGTGTCATTAGCAGGCTTTTCTTAGTTTAACATCTGCTGTTTATAATCCTCCTATTCAGACATCAGCTATCAGGTGAGGCCACCTTTTTGAGAATATCCCTAACGTTCTTGCCTTCATTATTATCCCTGCAGAGTGTTATAATTGTGTTTTTTTAATCGTCAGTTCAATCTGCAAGGTGCTAGCACCACCTCCAGCAGTTTGAGAATGCATCTTTCCTTTGATAACCTTCTTATAATCATCCCATCTTCCTTTTGTCCTTCAGAAACATATCCTAGGAGATGTTTCCAAATTCAGCCAGCATCCAGGAGTTGCCTTCATGCCAAACCTCTTCTACCTTCTTCATTCTATGGGAAAAAGGAAAGCATAGACATGGCTTCATGCATTATTTTGTTGTTGTTGTTGTTGTTTTATATTTGAGCCTAGGAAGATTCAAAAATAGCAATCTTTTCAGATAGTGGAATGAATTGTTTTGAGTCTTAACTCAAACCCTGATGTCTTGCTTTGGCAGGATTACTCAGGCTACAGTGACAGGCTTCCTCTGCATTATCAGGACTTTGAAGAGGATATTGTGCTTTGCCTTTTTTTTTTATTTAAGACAGTATTATTGAACTTCTGGGTAGAAATATTTGAAATAATTTTATGCACTCTGTTGGTATTTGTTGACATTTCATGTGTTGTCGAAAAGAACACATCTCTGCACACATCCATAGATCCAAATTACACTCACATCCATGGTTCATAACCTTGAGGAGACAAACAGAAACCTCTGAAACATTATCCAATTACACACCCATATCTGATGATAACCCTTCAGCATGTGCTTATTATGTAGAAAAGGGCTTTTAATAATGGCTTTCCCTTCAGAGTTTTGAAATGTAATGCAATATCAAATGGTACTGGAAACCTAATAGAAAATCAGCCCCTCAGTCTTGTGCTTCTGATAACCTTATCAGCCACATTCACAACAGAGCACTAGATGAAGACGCTTCCTGAAAGGCAAATTAATTGCTCTGGATTTCTCTTAAACTCATGTCATCTGTAGTAACCGGCAACTGAATATTTCCCCTAACTCAAAGTCACGCTCTACTTTGACAAATTGCCTTGCAGGTGATCTCCTCATTTCATGAATAATTATTTCACCTCTGATTTTATTATTATCCAAATAGTGCAGAGCTGGCCTTTATTTTTGTTTTGCTTTCTCAGAAGAGGGGAGGAAAGGAATACAGTTTCAACCAACATGTTTTTCATAAATGAAATATGACCTTATATTTTGATTGTCAGTTGAAAGGAAAAATATGCTTGTGATGGAGATGGGGGAGTAGAAGATCTTTAAAGGTTTAATACATTAATAGGAAGAGAATTAGTCTATAAAGTTGAAATAAGAAATTTATTCAGAATATATTTGCATCTGTTCTGTGAAACAGCATTTCTCACTCTGATCTTTTCTCGCTCTGATCTTTTTTACAAAAACTAAAAATCAGTGCTCTAATTTTACTGCAGAGAAGGAGGAAATATATAAATGGTTGTTTGGGGTCTGTTCAATCCTAATATTTTAGATGTATTGAATAGATATTTGAGGGACCTAAAAAGATTTTACTGTAACAAAAAAAAAAAATGCTTCAGTGCCTACACCCAGGCTTTCTGAAGAAAAAAAATGTATCTATTAAGAATTCATGAATCTATTAGGAATGTGTTCAGCAAAGAAAGCCTCACAAAGACCTTAAATTAGTGAAGATGGGATTTTTCTCTAACAGCAAAATCCTCAGGGATAGGCCATGCAGGGTGTGTGAGGCTGCTCATGCTATCGAAGGCCTTCATCTTTCTGTAGCTCTATTTTTTCACTCCACTATGTATGAAGTGGTAGTACTCTAGCCATGAACGTTACTTCCTTCATTAGTTACATGCTACCCCTCTAGGTATATCCAGATGCTAAGCAAGAAGGTAAAACAAGAGAACCATTACAGGAGCTATCCCAGGGGACTCTGCTCTTCTACAAACTTTCAAAAGTTCCACCCAAATACTCACAGGTGAAGTTTAATAGCTACTGTATTGTTTACCTCCTTCACAGAAAACAACAACAACAACAAAAAACACAACATGCACACACACTGTCGCATACACACACTATCATGCACACTACAGACACTATCGCACAAATTATCACACTATCATCACACACCATCACTCACTGACATGCACTATCTTACACTAACACTATCATACATCAACACTCGAAAAGTCAGTTATCATACACTATTGGGTCACACTGGGAAGAGACTTTCAAAGACTCAGCTTCTACCATTGTAAACAGGTTCGGCTAACCTGGGACAAGTTCAACTAGCCTCAGTCTTTCTTTTTGGACTGGACCCCCATCTGTGTTTCACATGGTTCCTCATTCTGAGAAATCTAGGATAGGTTGATTTTACCTAGAGAACTGGCAAAATAATAAAATAACTAATAATTTATTTTAAAAACACCCTATATCATCTTTTTCTGCCCTTCAGAAGTGCACACTTCTCTAATATGATTTCTATTTGAAGGAAGAAATTAATTGTATAGCTTAAATGGCTCTCAAATTAGCTTGCTAAAGATTCAATTGAAAGTCCTGTCAGAAGTTGCATGGGCCTTAAAGTATTTGTGATTTGGCAGTGGAGGGATTGGGACAACAACCTAGCCACATAGCCTACAGTCTGTCCTGACTATGGAATGTGCTGGGGTAAGGGTGGAACAGAGATTGTGGGAGTGGCCAAGCAATGATTAGTGCAGCCTGAGACCCATGCCAACAGAGTGAGCCCACCCCTGTCACTGCCTGGAATGCCAGGACCCAGAGCCTGGATGGCCTAGAGACCTAGGATAGAACCAAACACAACGGAGGGGGGAAAATGTCAATGTAAGATGCCTAATGATATTCTGCTGTACTCATGGATTGGTGCCTAATTCAATAGTCATCAGAGAGGCTTCATCCAACAACTAGTAGAAACAGATGCAGAGACCCACAGCTAAACATTAGGCAAAGCTCAGGCAATCCTGCTGAAGAGAAAGAGAAAGAATTGTAGAAGCCAGAGGAGTCAAGGACATCACAAGGAAACCCACAGACTCAACAAACCTGAGCTCACAGGGGCTCACAGAGACTGAACTGACAACCAGAGAACCTGCATGGAACTACCCTAGGCCCTCTGCACATATGTGACAGTTGTATAGCTTGGTCTTTTTAAGGGACTCCTAACAGTGGGAGCAGGAATTGACTCTGACTCTTTTACTGGCTTTTGGGACACTATTCCTCATACTGGGATGCCTTGCCCAGCCTTAATAAAAGACGGGGTGCTTAGTCTTATTACAACTTGATATATCATGTTTTGTCAATATCCATGGGACGCTTGCACTTTTCTGAATAGAAACAGAAG
>CABHPQ010139628.1:9929-35884 GCA_902168405.1 Peromyscus aztecus | reverse complement strand
TTTTTTTTTTTTAACCTGCTGAGCTTCCAGAAGGGAGCCTGCATTATGAGCAGTCTTATCTCTGGATACTTCATAAGACATATGGACTCTACAGTCAAGGAGTGGCCCTCAAGAATTTATAGGGAAAATTCATATTGCTAAAAGGCCCTAGGGAGACCCTATAATGTTTCATTCATGGGTGGCTTAGTGGTTTCAGTAAAGCAAGATACATCCTGGGGACATTATTTGTTTGTTAAAGGCCTGTTCCCTGACTTGTTCATATAGTTGTTTCAGTGCAGAGCCAACCCGCTTGGCACATTGCCTTCACTTATCTTATAGCATGTGATGATCACAGTAGCAGCATCAGTTTCTCACTTTCTTATCATAGGTATCTATTCCTCACATCTAGTGGGATCCCCCACTTCCCTGAACAGAGTACTATGATGCTCCAGCAACTTCACAGCTCCTAACTTAGTTGATTTTGTCACACAGATTTCCCCTGTATCCTCTATGAACTGAATTGTAGTTCTGCCTCAACTAGTCTGTACAACATCTCAGGCAATGTGTGGCAAGGAAGTAGCATCTTTATCCTGGAAACCAATCCTGCACAATAAAAGTCAAGAGGGTAAAACTAAATTTATTTCAATGTGATTTGGTGTGATGATGATATAGCCCAAAGCAGACAGCTCAGCATCCTTATCTGGGAACATGTCAGAATCCAAGAAAAGAATAACTGTGCTCGTGAAATCTTCGGTGCTTTTCTGGGCGTGGATAACTAGATAGCTTAGAGAACCATCTGGATGATTGAGTTTGATGTTTACATCTGACACGATACTGCTTTCAAAGTATGCTGAAATGCTGCAGAGTAAGAGAAAGAAAAATGACAAACACAAATAGAATGTATCATGTAAAAAGAAACAACCCCATGTTTTAAATTTTTGAATGCTTGCCTTTAATTTTGTGGGGGTTTTTTTGTTTGTTTGTTTTTTGTTTTTGTTTTGTTTTGTTTTTAAGTTGAAACAACTCTCTGCCCCTAGCTGTCATCATGATGGGTAATCTTTAGTCTGGCAGCTCAGGGACCCATCTACTAGCAGTCTTGTGGTAGAGGACCGGGGATCAGCACACAGCAGCTGCTGGCTGAAGGTCAAATCCCTGATAAACAGCAGAGCCGAGAGTTGAGCCCACACAGCCTCATCCTTGTGCCTTGGATTCTTAACGCTATGTTGCACAATTAGTAGATCCCTGTTTATTTTCCCAGTCATAAACCCTGCTTAAATTTCCATAAATGGTAATTTGGTTTTTTTCCCCTTCTCTGGACTGTAAATTTGTATAATTGAATTTTTATGGACTTTTGCACCACTGGTGATATTTGTAATGGATTTATTTTTCAAAATTATGATGTTCAATGAATCCTGTAATCTAGACATACCTCCCAAGAAACCGAAGACCTCCCAGCTGGTCTCTCATTTGACTAAAATTCTGTTCACCAAATGTATGATGCATTTCCTAGATCTGTGCTAGCAAAGCATCACACACAGGGGGGCTTAGCACACAAGAACATTGCCTTGAAGACCCAGCTACCGGATGTTCAAAGTCAAGTTCTTCTCTACTTGATCCTCCTGAGGGCAGGAGGGATGGGGCCTTTCTAGGTCTGTCTTCATGTCCTCATTCAGAGATAACTGGCTTCCCAAGTACCAGCCCCTATGTGCTGCTACAGTCTCCAAATTCCCCCTTTTAATTGGAATATCCTCCATATTGAACAAGACTCACACTATTACCTTATTTTAAGTTCATTCCTCCTTTACATATCCTTTTTCCAGATAAACAAAGGCACCGTATGAGTTAGTGTTTCAGGATAGTTTGGAGTGACTCAGTGTTAGCATGAACTTCTAAGCCACAGCAGTGAACTGAGGCAGAGCTGGGTGGGGCCATTCTGGCGGCAGATTGATGGAAGCCTGCCTTCTGCAGAGTGGTGAGCTGGACCAACAGGCTTTCCACTCTGCGACGTCCTAAGTAACACAGTAGTCCTAGTTAAAAGGAACTGATGTCATCCACTTAGTAGATCCCCTCATTGAAGTCATCTTCCCAGAAAGATGGGTTCGTCTTTTCATCTTCTCTATGTTTATTATACTGTAAATGTCTACCCTGGATGTGTAAGAAGGACTAGTCCATGGGGGCACAAGTGAAAGGGCACACTCAGGCTCAGTATCCTCCCTCTCCCCTAGACCTTGGCATGGCTGTTTTTCCTACACTCACAATGATAAGCCCACTGCTTACCTTTCTCAGGTTGGAGACTCTAGTGTCCCCGGTTTTCAGAGAGACTGACAGCTGGTCTGGCTTTGGAGCGTTGCTTGCGGGGCTGCAGGTGCTTCATCAGTTGTTGGCCACTGGCTGACTCTGGCCTCTGTAACTTCACTGGCTTGTCAACAGCAAAGATCCCTGGGAAAGCAAGGCCTTGTGCTATCCCATCTGCTTTCACAATGCCTCTAGGATGGGCGTCCTGGTAATTCCCTGGAGGAAACTGTCTCACAGATACACAGAAGCCTATGCAGGGGGGTGTGCCACAGGGAGTCATCGGGGATGGCCCAGATTTGTGCCCCAGTACAGACCCCCTTTACTCTTGAAGTACTCAGTTCCAGATGGTAAGAATCCCTGTTCCTCCAGATCTGTTTGCCTGATGTTTTAACTCATCCTTGTGTTTTTTCCCACTGAGAGAGTTACATGAAATATTTAAAATGCCATCTTGGGCTGGGGCTGTCGTTCAGTGGTAAAATCCTTGGCTAGTGCATGCAATCTCTAGCATCACAAAAAATAAAATTATAAAAAATAAAATGATATTTTAATATATTTTAGCACAAATAATTATCAATGTACTGTTTGTGTGAGTGTGTGTTTGTGTAGATGTGGGGGGTGAGTATGTGTATATGAGTGTGTGCATAACAACTTGTGCATGTGTGGAGGACAAAGGTCAACAGCTTCCTTTATTACTTCTCTACTTCTTTCTTTTCTTTTTCTTTCTTTCTTTCTTTCTTTCTTTCTTTCTTTCTTTCTTTCTTTCTTTCTTTCTTTCTTTCTGTCTGTCTGTCTGTCTGTCTGTCTGTCTGTCTGTCTGTCTTTCTTTCTTTCTTTCTTTCTTTCTTTCTTTCTTTCTTTCTTTCTTTCTTTCTTTCTTTCTTCCTTCCTTCCTTCCTTCCTTCCTTCCTTCCTTCCTTCCTTCCTTCTTTCTTTTCTTTTCTTTTCTTTTCTTTTCTTTTCTTTTCTTTTCTTTTCTTTTTTTTTTTTGGAGGCAGGATCTCTCACTGAACCCAGAGCTCATCCATTGAGTTAGGCTGGCTGACCAGCAAGCCTCGGGCATCTTTGTCTCTACGTTTGCCTCCAGGACTGGGATGACATGAGGACGAGGCTACGCTCAGATTTTATACGGGTTCTGGGAACCCACACTCATGCCTCGTGCTAGCACGGCAGGCGCATCCCTGATTGAGACACCCCTCCAAGTGACTGGTTTTTTTAAACTATAAGATCTGTTTTAAATGCTATAAGAATGTCTTGCTTTACTATATGTTTTACTTGAGGGCTTCACAGGAAAGCATGCTGCTTTGAAGGACACATTTTTCAAAAATAGAAAAGGGCAAGAAGAGCAGTGAACAGTGCAAACAGTGAAAAAATGACATAATTGCAATGGACATTTGTAGGTCAGTGGAACATAAGCCCTGAAGGAAAACAGAAACCAGGCTGTGTGAACAGGGAAGAAGTCAGGGAGGCAGGGGACAGAGGGGCAGGGAGGCAGGGAGGCAGGGAGGCAAGGGGTTAGAGGGGCATGGAGAAGGGGAACAGGGGCAGGGGGAAGAGGCTGAGGGCAGGGATGGGGGGCAGGAGGCAGGTAGGAGGCTGAGGTAGGGAGTCAGTGGGCAGGAGGCAGGGGCAGGAGCAGGGGGAAGGAGGCAGGAGGCAGAGGGGCAGCTTTCCACTGCCTTCAGTAAGGAGGGGGAGTTTCACACTTTACTTGTCCAGGATAGCAGATGCGTGTCTTAGTGACATGGTTGTACTTTTGGCTCTCCTTAAGGAATGTCTAGGAGAAATATATCTACATACATTTTCCACCTACAGTTTTTTTTTGCCTCCATGTAACTCATTCCCTTGCTTCCTAGGATTATTCTTCCAGGAACAAGAACAACAGAAAAGAACAGTTCTGAAAATGAAGAGTAAGCTGACTGCAGGGCTTAGCGATACTCCTTAGAGATAGCTAGTGTGTAGTGTGTAGTGTGTAGTGTGTAGTGTGTGTGTGTGTGTGTGTGTGTGTGTGTGTGTGTGTGTAAGTCTGTATACATCTGTGTCTGGAAGTGTGGGTCATCCCACACTGGCAGACACCCAAGATCCGTAGCCTCCTGCACAGCACACAGTTACTCATGTTCTGATATTCATGATGGTTCCCCCAGGGATAGGGATTAGATTACAGTCATACCTTTAAAGTAACATTTTACATTTTTATTGTTCTCTGCCACCACAGTTTAGTTTTTGAACACTTATGAAAAAGAGAGAGAGAGACTTTGTTTTAAAATATCCACTTTTGGTACTTGCTAAGCAGACAGATATTAATCAGAAGACAGATACCCCAACCTTTGAAACAGAATGAACAGGTCCTGGGATTAATCGTAGGGCTAGAACTTTCCTAGGCCCCTAACGGTATTTAAAATGCATTTTCAAAGACCATTCCTTCCTTTTAGGTAATGAGCCATCACAAATGAATTGTCACTCCTTAAAAGGCCAGATGTCCATGCTCAGCTGTGCTGGCTGCTGACCTAAGTCAATACGATTAGGAACATATTTGAGTTCTTTCTGTTCTACATTGGTAACTGCTGGTGAGAGCTGAGACACTAAGGTTTAAGCTTTTCCCTAATAACTCCAGTACCTGGTTAAAATGAAGAGATGTCTCAGGTTAATTTCTGATTTACATAAAGATCTTCATAGCCTAAACATTATTATCACACAAGCATGAACAAAAATCATAAAGACCAGTTATATCTTTTGGGGACTTAACATCCATGTCAATATCTTATCATTTACTCTGACAGAAGTTTTCAATATTGAATTCTGGGCTTGGGATAGGACTCATGCAGGGGTTCTTGAATCATTCTGTCTCTGAGTTCATCACTTCCAACTGTCTGTATCCGCAGGTTGACCAGTAAGCCTAAGCAACCTGTTCTGTAGTCAGATGCTTCCCACACACCAGGCAGCTACCTAGTGAACTGTTTGTGCCGCTCTGTCTGTGTCTTGTTGCCAGCGTCACTCTTTCCTGAAAAACCAGCAGCCTCCTGTCTTCCACAGCTCTGAAAATGTGATTGTCATTCTTTCTGCAGGGGAGCTTGAGTACAGCTACCTCCTTCAGTTCTAGGCCCAAGTCCAAGTTCAGTCAATCAGTGTGCTTCCCAAGTTCCTTCATACTGGCTCCTTAGGCCTCCGCTGCCCTCAGCCAGAGCCACATCATTGCATGTCAGTCATCCTTTTGTTTTATCTTCCTTGTCTAATCATGTAACCTGTTGCTAAAGCCAACTACACACAGCTACATGGATGGGTCCCTCCAGTACAAACACCCTCCCGAGACTGTATTTCACAAGGGAATAATCCAGAAGCTTCCTCAGTCCCCACTCCCTCCTACTACTCAATATTCTCATCCAGCAGTGTACACACCTCCAGGTCAGATGGACTTTCTAGTCATGGGCCCTAAATACAACCCACACATTGGTTATCCTTTGTCAGGGTACATCCCCTAGTAAGGGTCCTACTTTCTTCCTTCACTCTATGCTATTTCTTCAGGATGTAGAGAGGTGAGGCAGGCATGGGTGTGCCCTGTGTATACACATGCCTTAGTTTTACTAGTGCATACAAATTTCATGCAATGGGTTTCATTATGACATTTTTTACATATGTATATAATTTATTTTGATTATATTGGCCCCATTACACCTGATCACACCCTAACCCCCGCCCCCACCTCCACACACAGATACTCCTGCTAACCCTCCTCTTCCATACTCTTCCCCATAATGCCACAAAGCACTTGGCCAGTGTTTCAAATACCCTGAGTTATAATTACTAAAAACAAACTGATTTGATTTTATTTGATTCTGGGTTTTGAGGCAGAGTCACACTCTATAGCCCAGGCTGTTTGTAAACTTGCAGCCCTCCCATGTCAGTACTGTGAGATGGCTGTTATTTATTGGTGTGGCCTCTGACTTCTCAGGTAGTATTTCTGAACCTTAGTTGCTACATCAGACGATGGAAATATTGGTCACCAGCCAGCCTACTGTTCATCCTTCAACAAGCTTAGCAATTTTTCTGTCCCCTTTCTTTTCTGGTATAATCTTTTGTGACTTTGCCACTCTATGTGAGGAACAGTTCATATATTTAGACACTGTGTCTTAAAACTATACATCGTACCTTGTATACACTGCTGTTTGGAAATACTTTGGCTACAGAGCTGTATCTCTGTGTACCCCCATACCCAGGACACTTTCTCACAGGGCTCTCTGATTTTTCTGCACACTACATGGGAAGTGGATGTAATCATTTGTATTAGTCTGTTTTCTGTTCTTAGATAATATGGTGGATAAATTATAAAGAAAGGGGGTGTGTTTTGGCTTAAGTTTCTGGTTCAAGAGCAAGGAACACTGACTGACGATTCAGCAATGGCATCCTTGTAGGCAGAGTACCAAGGTGTCCAGGACAGAGAGACAAGAGTGAACATCTCTATGAATGTCAGTCTAGACTATGACACCATTTATAAACCCACCAGGACTCAGTCATGGGCACCCCACTGTAATGTAATGATCTTATCCATTGCTAATCACTTCCACACTGATCACTGAGAGTACACTCAAACCATATCAAAATATACCCAAATTCCTGTCTTATGGGAAGGGAATATGAGAGTCTGGCGCCCAAGGTTTAAGTGGCTTGCCTTGGGTCCTTCAAAGAATGAGTGTCAGAGATGGAGCTTGAAGTCAAGTCATATGATGCCTTTAACTCAGGGGCAGGAATGTACTTTTTGTCGTTTATGTTTGAACATTTAATTTTATAACTTGTCAGCACCCACCTATGACTGACTGCAATTGAGAAGGGATTCTAGAAATATCATTGGAATAAATAAAATGACTACTGCAGGCAATGTTAATAATATAAAAAGAATATTTTGAGGCATAACTCTAAATGCTTATGGGGAGGAACCTTGTACCTGGCCTTGCCACCAGTTCCTCTTTTTCTCTGAAACTCAGCAGTACAATGTCTGCATTCTGAAACATGGGATCCTGAGGTTAAAGGGAGCACTCAATGTCATCCTAAGGGAGGAGCCAGCATGCCCCCTCCAGGTTTCCTAAGGTGGCTTTGTGTGGCTCCGAACACTGTGAACTCTCCTCCCACTACTACAGTCGTTGCTTTTTAGCCTTTGGCTAAGATCAAGTAGAGGGTTTCTTCTTGTGGTTCTAAATAATTGATGTGTTCTCCATCCAAGGACAACATATTTAGACTGTGTGTGCATTGCAAAGAACTAAGCTCCATTTAACGGAGACTTTTAAAATGAGATGTGTACTTGAATTCTCTTGGATACTATTCTTTTTTGGCATTATTCCTCCAAAATGCCACAGTGGTTCATTCTTTGATGTACAAGATGAAGTGCCCCAAGTCTGAGCCTGCATTCCAGTATCCTTTCTATGGAGCTGGGGGACTTTTTCCTTTTCACGGAGCATTGATAATACATACTTGCCCCTCCCACCCCCACCCATACCCATTCTTAGCCTGGAAGAACCATGATGACAAACCATGAAAATAAAATTAACAGAGGAAGTAACAGATTACACCTGCCTGGGGTTAACATGAAGTATAGTCTTTCATGCTATATGCCAAAATTCCCTACCAGCTTCATTAGCTTCGTAACGTGAATTTCCTATTAGGATCAGTGAAAAGACAAATGTAGAAAGACAGTAAGAGGACAGGAGGAGGCAGAGGGCGAGGGGAAAAAATACTAAGGACAAAGAGAGGAAGAGGAAAGAGAAAAAAGTAACGTCAGTGGCTCCGTAGGTTCTGAGGTGAGCCAGCCGCTTGTGGCTCAACAGCTTTAGTCACACATCCGGTTATTCTCTTTGGGCATCAGAATGCATTTCACCACCCTTTGAAACTTCCATACACACTACAATGATTTTGCAGTAATCTTTCTTTACTGGGAAATGGCTTAGCCGTGTTTCTTTTCAATCTTGGAGGTCATTTTCTTTTTTTAAGGCTTCGTTTTCACACACAAGGCTGAAGACTTGGAAATGGGTAAAATCACGCCTTTGGTCTTTAGTATATTTCCATGGTAAAATTAACTTTGGGCCACTTGCTAAGAATCTGGAAAAAAAAATCTGGCTTCTTCCTCCCTAAACTGAAATGTGACATTTCCAAATGTTTCCATCATTATTTTGTTGTGAGTATTTGAGAGTGCACATGTATAAGCTTTGGTTTTCCAGGGCTGTGTTTTATTCCAGGTTCTCTGATAAACTAACTTACTGCTCCATGTAAGTTGCTGTGTCTTTGTCTTTGAAGAGCAATGAGATACTATGTACTCTTCGGGTCTCTTACAGCTCTCTGGGGCTTCATGTGCCTCTGTCACTGGTCTGGAGTAGAACTAACCCAAATGATGTCATTCCCTCCCCCTCTCCCCTCCCCCCCTCCACTCCAGGGTTACTCCCACCAAAGAGCACTTCCTCTGGCTGCTTCATTTCAACTGGCCATACTGCCTGGATGTCACATTAGCTCAGGGCACACAATTATTTAGGAGAATTGCAGCTCTGGGTATACAGAGCCAGAGCACCCTAACCCATTGTTGGTGAAGCTGATCCTAGATCTGATTCCATTCCTAGAATAATACTGATCCCAAACTCCTGTTTTGCAGACGTAGCCACTAAATAGGAAGACTTCCACCGACCCAGGGCTAATGAAATTAAATTAAGGATTAATTTTTATCCTAGAGTAAAATGACATATATAGGATTTTCATTCACATTGAAAATGAATTTTCACATGTATAAAAATTAAAATATAATGACCAGTTAAATGCACTGTATGACTTCAGGGAAACCAAGAAAATTGCAATCATTCCAAATATTTCCTCATCCGGAAGAAGCCAGAAGGTCTTGATAGACTCCACATAGCATATCACTTTGGCAGCAGAGTGCAGAATTCACTCTGATCTGATAGCTTCCTCCTAACACAGAACGATTCAACAGGTACACCTGCCCAGGCAGCTGGATCCACCATGGGGTGGCTCAGGTGGACACCAGCCTTCATGAACGAGCTTCTCACTATGCTTCTTTGTGCTGCCCACCAGTGGTTCTACTTTCTAAGCATGAGATTGATGCTCATTTTCTTCTGGGAAATGATCATCACTCCGTGAAACAAATGCCATTCTCATCCCCAGTAGATTCTTCTAGTGAAGATCCTGTTTGGTATCCTTTCTCCCACCAACACCTCCATTCCCATCAAGAAAACTGTTATCTGAATCAAGCAAATCCTGAGTTCAGAACACATTGGCTGTCTCCCATGAAATAGGATTTTGTTTTTAGAAGTTATATACAAACACATATATGTATAAATATATATGTATTATTGCAATATACATATATATTGCATAACACATATATATGTTTTATTTATTTTAGATTTTGTCTTTTTTTCATTTTTTCTTTATATAACTCATTTTATTGCCTGTAATAAGTTTCTAATAAATGGACTTTCTAACTCTTCCTCTCCTTTATCTTTGTAATAATTTATTAAATGTGAACATATACCTTACTTCCCCAGCCCCAAGCAACCAAAGCATACAACATCTACTATGATAGTTTAAGCTACATTAGCTTTTCCCCACACTGCTGAAGCAGTTCCTATGATTGTCCATCTAATTCTTTCTGTGAGACTGTGAGGTCAGCTCAAAGTAGCAAGTTCAGCTTTTGAGGGATGGACATTTTTGCTCTTCTGCCAGACCCAACAGCTAACCGGGTTCCCCGAGGTTTAGTAGGTCTTAGTGTTACCCAGACACTACCATCCCCCACCTCACCCTAGCATGACAATGTACTTCTGTTGTGTGTCTGCTCCAATAAAAATGGGCATTTCTCCTTTTCTTCCTGGACTTGTGCTGGGTTTTATTCAGTGTCTCTTCATTTTAAGCTCTGTGTTCTTGCCATGTCTGGTAGGATTATCCCCAAGAATGTGTTCAAATCCCAGCTGCTGTGGTCTATGCAGGATGCCTGGTCCCTTGAAAAAGTTATGACTTTGTTACTGGCCTAAGCTCCATGTGCCTGACTCATTCCTCTGCTCCATGGGTCTCTGCACAAGGAGTGTTTTCCAGAAGGAAACACTAACCCTGATAGCGGCCAGTCACCATATGTTTTCAAAGCTTGTTCTTCAAATATTCTGTCACCAATAGTCTTTTCTGTTTCGTTAAAGCATGAAGCATTTTTTTTAAAGCATTGTTTTAAAATCCTCAAGTCCTTCTTGAAGATCGTCCATTGGCACCTTTTTCTGTTGCTGTAATTTTTCTACATAGCTAGTTGTAGGTGAATGTTAATTATACATTGACACCGTTATTTCTTTTAGGGCTTGTGATTTGTTTCAATTCTGCTTCAATCTTTTAGTAGCATTCCAAGCTTTGGGTTTAACATAATGCATTCAGAAGACAAAGCTAATGTTTTTAAGCATTAAATGAGAGCCACCTGCCTATACACATAGCTTTTATGTATCAGTCAGGGTCGCGTCTGTAGTCCTTTAATGAGAAGTCTGCATAAAGGGGTTGTGCAAATTTAAGGCATGGGTTAAAACTGGACTTGTAATCATATGTCACTGGATATGAACGTAATCTGCTGATATATTTCTTTTTTATCACTTCAAACCTGTCATTAAAAATATATTTCATAAAATTAATTATATACTTTAAAGAACCCTTAGGTTTAATCTAATTCGATGACCTAGTTATATCCATTAATCCACCCACTTGTCCATTCCCATATAAGTCCTTTATCATTTCATTCTGTATATTATAAAGATAATATAAACATTAAGTACCAAAAGGTAACTCACAAATGTATCCTTGTGGTATGAATGACAAAAGAATTAGTTAGAGGGATATACAGAGTGTAGTCCCATGATTAAGAGGTAAATAATTCCCAATGCAAATTACATTAAAGCTTTATTATCTTAATAATGAACAAAAAAAATTGAGCAGAGAGATGAATGATTGTGTGGATGAGATGACATCCTTCAAAAGGCAGGGCTTGTTGGGAGCAAGATTTCTACAGCTATAGTATTGAGTGTTCACAGTTTGGTCTGGTAGCCTTGAATGAAATTGTGTAGATGTGGATCTGCTAGTGATTGCTGTGGCATAAGAAGCATAAAAAATGTGCATGTTACCTACCATGAAACAGGGGAAAAATCAGGCCTATGCAAGCAGGGGGTGGTATGTTTTAGAAAGACCACTTTGATAAGATCATGGGACTTGCTCTGAAGACCAGACTGGCCTTGAACTCACAGAGACCATTCTGCCTCTGTCTCTCAAGTGCTGGGATTAAAGCATGCACCACCACTACCCCTGGGACGATGGAAGATAGATTTTTAAACCAGAGGTATATGAGAACACTTTTGTGTGTGATAAATGATTTTATTATTAAAGTACATAACCAGTTCAATTTAACTTGTCCAATTTTTTTTAAATAGGTAAAGTTTGATTATACTTTTGCTTATATAGATAAGTAGAAAAAAATGTTGGAAAAGGAAATCAGTACCTCTTTACTTGGGTTTTGTTTGCCTGTTGGAAGACTGACTCAAAGCTAACCCTCTCCCCAAGCCTGTGTTTCACTGGACAACATATCAAGGGAATGCCTCAGGCTTTGGTCCACTCACAGGCCAGTTGTGACTCACAGTCTGAACATGAGGAAATGTTCATTTACTTTTTCATAGTCATGGCAATGAGACCTTTTTGTGTTGTTGTTGAAAGGACTATTCTCACCTAAAGTGCCTGTTGAGAAGGTTATTTTCTGCCACAGGCAGGGAGCAGAATGTCACAATCTAATTCCACGTGCTCCCTCACGGTTCCGATAGCCTGGGGAAGCTGAGGTCTCACAGCCGCCTGGAACATACAGGCTTCATATGATGTAGATCAGCTCTGTTAATTAGCTGTTTCAGGATTCTTAAAGCCCTGTGGCTTTGGAAACACTTGTTAACCCACAGAGGGAGGAGACAAGCTGGAAGCAATTGGACTCAAGCCTGAATTCATTATAACTCTTTTCAATAACACCTGATCTTTCCAAATCCGTGTTCAGGATCTGTTGAAAATTACAGTTGACTTAAGTTGTTCTCAGTGACGCACTCAGGAGATTGCAACTCAAGGCTTCTTGAAGCCACAGAAACAGGAGAGCAACAGAAAAGAACTGATTAGTGGAACTTCCTGGACACACATGTGCCATTTTCCAGAGGCTAGAAAATAGATGGTAGGGGAGGAGAAGAGAGAAGCCAGCAGATGTACAAAGGTTACGCAGGGTACCCAGTAGTCTGCATTTCTGTCTTAACAAAACTGAGAGCCACCCCCTTCCCCACCACACACACACACACACACACACACACACACACACACACACACACACACCCCACTGCAATCAGAGCACAAAGCTGCATTCAACAGACTCATAATTCTGAGTACAATTCTCGTGACATAACCTGACCAACCACATAAAACCTAAAGAAGAAAACAACCGTTGTCATTGGCAACAAACGCAGAAATTGCATCACAAGTAAACCACATACTTTATGCCACAGAGAAGGTTGGAGTCTTGCAAAAGTGAGGCAGTGTCCTTTGGCTGCTAATAGGATTAAAACATCTTAAATACATGTCTGAAGCTAGAGTGAAACTCCGGATTTTGTATCTGGTATTGGAATAGAATTACTCTAGCCTAAAACCCCCAAATATAAAAGAACCATGTAAGAATGGCTGGATTAAATTTAAGAAAACATGTGCAATCTAATTATGCTCCTGTTTTTCTTATAAAACCCACTGCAAACTAGTTTGTTTCAAGATAACACTTAAAACAGCCACCTATCTGCTGAAAGAACATGCATCAGGATTCTACTTCCTCGTTTTCATCTTCTGAAATCACACCAGGCAGTAAAGGGGGTTTCAGTAGCTTGCCACCCTTGACTGCTGTGTGGTGGGTCACGTCTCTGTACTCTGAGACAGAAGTGACCCAGTCCTCCATGTGTGGTTGACGTTGGCACACAATATATTCCTGGATGATCCTAAGCATTCAGGACATGCTCATTGGCTGAAGGAGTGGATCTGTGAAGGAAGTGCTCATTTTTAGGAATAGTTGAGAAAGATTTTTACTATGAAGAGTTATCCGGTAGTCACAGATGAAAGCCACATTGCCTGAGAGTAACTGTCACTGATACCCCATGCCATCCTCTCATTCGTTTCCTTTTATGCTTACTAAATAAGAAAACATGGCTATAGGAAATTAATAGCCCATTCAGAGACTAGAATGCTTTCCTAGTAAATAAAAATTTCCCAAATAGTGTGTCCCTCTGAATGAAATCTTAAAAAGACTGGAATAGGGTGCTATGAAAATTATTTTAAACTCTTTTTCCTTCTTTTTGGCAGTTCTCTCTCTCTCTCTCTCTCTCTCTCTCTCTCTCTGTCTGTCTGTCTGTCTCTGTCTCTTTCTCTCTCCCTCCCTCCCTCCCTCTCTCTCTCTCCCTACACACACACACACACACACACACACACACACACACACACACACGGGACTATGGTTACATTTACTCTCATTACCCTCTCCTGCCTCCTACATCTCTGAACCCTTTCATCTTCTCAACTAGTCTCTCTCCCATTTTCAGTGCTTTTTGTTCGGATGTACTGCGTTTAGTCGTGGGGATTGGTTGTATGAGCATGGGTGGCGTTATTTGCTGGATCATGGCCAACTCACCAGTGATTAAAGAGAAGAAAATAATGTCCCCTCCCCTGAGGATTGGCTTAAAATATTTTTTTTACAAGATTCACTCCTTTAAAAATGGGCTTCCCCAAATACTGCCACACTCCTACATTAACCGTAACCCCAACAATGTTTTAAAATACTAACATTAAGGCTAATTGCCTTAACAAATGTTTAGCTAATTGAATGAACATTCTGGTTTCTTCCATACTGATCTTTAAATTCGTGTTCCGGCCTGCTCTATGCCTTGCCCTTCCCTACAGCCTACTGCCAGGACCTGTACAATTTCCCTTTTTGCTCTTTTACTTCAGCCTGAGAGAGCTGAGACGAAGTTGAACCTTTTGCATACTCAGAATTGCATGGGACTTTCCTTCCTCTGGTGCTTCATCCATAAGTGCCTAAAGAGCTTTGATTTCACAAGCACAGATGCCAAAAAAGCCACAAACGTTGAGTGATTGTTTGAGTTTTAACTTGAGAGTTGCTTTAGGAAATCTCAAACCTGTGCTTCTCTGTTCTCTGGGGTCATACGAGTTTTATAATTTCAAGTCTGTGGGATTTTTAATTTTCAAGTCCTATGACTATAGAAAGATAACCCTTTTCTGTAGTGTTTTTATATAAACAAAACATATGGCTCCAGAATCTAAGAGCTCACTATAAATCTGCATATGCCAGTGTTGATTTGGAGGGTCTCCTTATATAACTATGTATGTATTGAATACTCAGTGAGTCCTACAGTATAATCCTAGACCTGCCCATTCCCTCTTCAAACATGGAACATAGACCCAAGAAAAAAATTAGCAATACATATACTGATAAAAAACAAATGAAGAAACTATAAAGCAACATCTAAAAATCAATCAAACCAACAGCTTTAAGAAAACCACGAAAGAGCAGGCTCTTCAGAGTAGAGGCTTTCCCAATGGCCAGTAAGCAGCAGTGTTTTAGAACTGATCACTACTGACTTCACAGGCACCTGTTTTAAAACGTTCTGGAATTGTGTAAGCTGGTACAGCAACCATTTTTTTAAATTAAATTATATAAACATTCAGTTCAGTAAATTATTTTCAACAAAGATTGCATAAGAGAACTCTTAACTTGTCACTTTTTAATTATTTGATGACACTTTACTATGTGTATTTTGAGGCCAGTTGCATCTGTTTGTGGAAGCAGGATGCAGGGATGCTGTATGCGGTACCCCTGTTGTTGTTGTGGGTAGTGTTTGTGCCATAGATGCTACCATGTATGATAAATCAGGAAATGTGTTTTGTTTTGTTGATTGTATAGACTTAAGAAAGTAACAGAAACATGTTTATTATGCAAATTAATATCTATTTAATCTCGATAGCCATTGGGCTGGAAATAGTACAAAAACAAAAAAATGGTTTTCTAGAGTTTTAAGACATGCCACAAAAATTTTCCCCAGTCAATGAAAAAAGAGTGGAGTTACAGACTATTTATTTTGTTGTCTCAGTTTTTCTCTTATGAAAACAAACCCAAATGACGAGTAGCAATCATAGAGAACCTCATTTCCTCCAATGGCAACTTTGGCTCATGTCCCTCTGTGGTCACCTTCCTGCTTTGCTATTTCAGAGAAGGAAGCTGAGTCCCAAAGGTTTATTGGCCCATCTCCAGTTCTAGGACAAGTGAGGCACTCAAGACTAGATTTCTGGCCAAGTGTTCTTTAATCATGTAAAACAGTTACTGATGATGAAGCAATGTATGCTTTCGGTCAGGCCGATGCAGTGGGCCTCAGATTTCAGGCATCATCTAGAAACCATTGATTATTCTCAGGGAAAGTATTTTACAAGAGGAGTGGTAGAGTTCTGGTCAGGCCTGACATCTTGTCTACTGTGAGGATGAAGGTGTAGGCCAGAAGGCTCCATGCTCACAGCAAAATCTGTCTGTATTACAACAAGAGCAGTTTAGCACATGGTTTACTGAATAGTGCCAGAACATTGCTGAAGAAAAGAAGGTTAATGCTTTTCCTCTTCCACTGCCTCCTGCAGTGTGAAGATACTGTCACACTAGAGACAACCACAGGGAAATGCTTGGTCAAAAGAAATTGCTAAAGAGCCAAAATTGAACACAGGCTTAGAAGCATGGGGAAATGTAGCTTGAGTTTTAATGGTAGCTGCTGATGCTTTTCTTAATTCCTTCTACCCTAAGAAAAAACAGAGGATATTCTTGAGGGACAAAAGGACGTGGACAGTGAGTACAGGAAAATGGATACGGCTGTTTGAGGAGAGAAAAATGTGGGAACTCAAAACACTGCTGTTGGGACTGTCTGCAGGATCATCTAAAATTTGGCAACTCTTATGAAAATTTTAAGAATGCAGATATCCTAGCACTTAACAATCAGGCTTCCAACGTCTATTCTTTTATTTTAAACAGCTACAACATATGACCAGTGATTTACAAGGCTGTTTATTGTGTTAGAATGGAAACCAGGAAATCAGAATGCCCTTCCAAAGCGGAATGGCTGATGGTCACACTTTGAACTAGCATGCATTGGCTAAAAATAGCAAAGGAGATCTCTGCTGCAGGAAAAAAATGAAGTTACTAAAGGATCGTGACATATGACACCATGGCTTTTAGGGAAGACTCCAAAAACATTTCTTCATAGGCACATGTATTCATGTCAGCACATGGCCTGCCCTTCACTGTTCAATAATGTAGCCAATAGTCACATAAGCCCATTTAAGTTTAAATTAATACAATAAGATAGAATTTAAAACTCAGTTCCTTAGTATACTAGCTCCATTTTTATTTGAGTCAGCTTTGGCTGGGGGCCCCTACAACGGACATGGAAAATTCTGTAAGCCAACCATAACCAGCTACCTATGTGGAGAGCTAAGACTGGGAATGGTGTGGCATAGGAACTTTAAATTTCGCTTGAAATTTAAATTTCCTCACAGTGGAGAGAAACTAATGCTATGTAGATAATTTAAAGATGAATACATTGGTAGGATTTAGAAAATATTGTCTATTTTCAGTTGATGGCTTAGAGTTAGTTGACTTGGGCATACTGTCTCTTCGTGTTGTTGGCCGAAAGTAAACACAGATAATCCAAAAAACAAATTGCACCAGCCATTTCCTCAGGACCTCCTGACTGAGCAGTTACTATCTCCCAGGCACCTAGTGTCAAGGATCCTGGTCAAATGCTGCCGATACAGAGATGCACCACTCTGGGTGTAACAAGGGCATTTGATTTTCCCTGGTAACTGATTAAATAATTACTGGTTGGCTTTATCCAAGTTTATGTACTTAAAGATTATAAATTATTGTTACCAAACTTACTGGAATATATATTCTAGTAGCATTAGGATAAATCTTTATATAGTTATTTTGTTAGGATTGACAATATTAATTTCAAAATGGCATTGCGTCTATAGCTCTGCAACACAGCATTTTCCTAGTATATATGGAACCTCTGTTCAGTCTCCAATGCTACAAAAGCATAACAATAATTCTAGAAGAAGGTCAGAAAGCTACACATAATTTAGCAATCATTTGAGCATTTCCAGGACAAAATAACTTCTTTTAAAGCACTAGGAAGAAAAACATATGCCCATTTTTACAATTACCCAGAGACTGACTGTAAGCAAGTATGAGGAACTAGACAGGAGTACCCTTTCTCTGTTAATTGGTAGAGATTTAATGACTGGTGAATTTTATTGGTCTTTGGCAATGCCTCATACTATGAAGGAAGACTGTAAATCCCATCTGACTGTGAGGTTGACTACTACCTCTAATAAAATTAGATTAGTTTTTAGAATATATATTTTTGAAACAAAAGGCTAGTGATTTATTTTATATAATTATATTATCTTCATAATTATTCTTGATGCTGTGATGAAATACCCTAATCAATGCAATTTAAGGGAGAAAGGGCTTGTTTTGGCTCACAAGTCAAGTTTATAGTCCATCATGGCAAGGGAGTCATAGCAACAGGAGCTTGAGACAGCTGGTCATTTGTGTCTTTGTGTCCACAGTCAAGAAACAGAGAGCAGTGAATGCTAATGCTCAGCTCACTTCCCCATTTTTATGGTCCATGATTCCAGCTCCAGCAATGATGCTGCTTAGCATAAGTCTTTCCACCTCAAATGAACCTAATCCAGAAAATTCCTCACTGTCATGTTCTAATTCTCAATAATCCCTCACAGCCATGCCTAAAGAATTGTTTAAGATCCTGTCAAGTTTACCGTCAATATTAATATCAGAGCTAAATAAAACTTATTTAGTAATTAGAATATTAGCAGATAACCAAATATATACAAATAGCTGAATGCAAAGACACAGCATCACCTAGCTCCAAGATATTGTTCTTATTGTATAGCATTCGCTGGCTATCTATCAAGACTTATCTTGGTGCATAGATATGGGGTAGTATTTCTGGTCCATGGGCAATCTATAAACTATCTGAAAGATTTGGAAATTCAGAATCCCATGTCTCCCACCTGACACATTAAATCTGACTTTGCATTTTTATCATGGTCTCCAAGAGATTCTCAGCTACACTGAAGTTTGAAAAACACTATAATTATTACGGCCTTAAGTTGTCTTTACATCCCTTCTACAGCTGTGTCTTCTCCTGCATCTTTAGTACATCTCTAGTCTTTCATTGGCTTAATGCACGGTATAGCAAGTAACCCACACTGTCATAATCTAGCTCTCCGTGCCCCTCTCTCACGACCTCTATGAAGGTTACAGTTTGTATGTGTAGAGAGCAATGGAAGAGGAGGATGAACTTAGTTTGGAGATGGAGTACAGTAATATTGGAATCCAAAGAAAGCTAGCATGATGGAAGCGCTTGGACCACCATTTAATATGTTCAACTACCTTTTTGATCAGAAAGATGTATGTGTACATGTGTAACATAAGCTGGAAACAGCTAGTTTACTGTGAGACATACTTGAAAAATAAGAGTTCAGTGTCTCCTCTTATAGCCTAAAAGGTTAAGTCCTGATGTTCTGAAAATATGTTGTTATGTAACCATGAATATACTTCTCTCTGCAGCTTTACTATTTTAGAAGTAAAACAATACTTTGATTCCAAATATTAAATTAACTTAGGCATTGCTCTCCCACTCTGTCGCCTAAGCTGTGACTCAGATGTCAGAACAGTTTTTTTTTTTTTTTTTTTACCTAGTTAAGGGAGGAATTATTACAAGTTTCGCGGCCATCATAACATTGGTAAGGCACCTATGTAGTGTGGAACTGTCTCCCCGTCCCCTTGTATTTCCTAAGATCTTAAGGCAGAGTCAGTGGTCTATAATAACTCAGGCACTAGTGGAAGGGACCATATTGCTACTTGATAATGAGTTTTGAATGCCACATTATAGAAACTTTTAACTAAACACAGAGACCTAATAGTTAAGGCCTTTGTTTTTTGTATCAAAGCTCTTTTGTGTGTGTGTGTGTGTGGTGGGGGGTAAATATGTTATTTTAAGACAGCTTTATTGAGATGTAATCTGCATGTCATACAATTCACTCATTGAATATATACACTGAACACTAAACTGTGCATTTTTGAGGTTTTAAATTTTATAGGACCTTAGACTGGTACATGTTAGGTTGAGAGAAGTTAAACTAATGTGTTCATACTGAATTAGCTTGTGGGATTGAGAATACTTCCCTGCTCTTTAAAATGCCTTATGTCAGTGTCTCCCATAAACAACAAATTCCAGGGGGGTCCTTATAGTTAGGTATGAAAATCACATCCTTGTAAATGTGCCTGTCTTTGGAGGATTGTTGTTTACGTATGTTGAAGAATCCCAACTACAATTCTAAGTCACTAATTATAGATACTTGTAGTGAAATATTTTATCTCATGAGAAGCAGACCCAGGAAACAGAAGAAGGACTGAGGCAAACATTATTTGTACAGATCATGGGAAGTTTACAAATTACATTATGCTAATTTTTAAAAGGCCCTAAAAACTATTTCCTTGGTAGATGGATGTATGGTGGGTGAACAGAGATGGGGAGTTGAGAAAATATGCTTCTTCTTGTTGGGTTTTCAATGGATTATGGCTGTATTATATTCCTCTGGGCTTATGAGACATATTAGATTTGTTCATTTTCATAATGAACTGTTATATGAGAAAAGACAATAAATAGGTCCTTATTCTTATGAACTGTCATTAAGAACACAGTTTCTAAAAGTGGATCCAAGATTTTCTGTGTTGTTACATGGAGTCATTCATTTGGGTGAGTTTGTAGATGTCTTAATTTTGATTGTAAGAAACTTGGAGGTGTTTGATATGTATGATCTCGAGGAAGCTGTATAACTTTTCTTTTATTGCAAACTTTACTCACTTCAGAATGTAAGCCATAGTGTCTTCTACTTCGGAGTGCTTATGATGACCAAATGGAGTGATAAAAGACAGTGCCAATGAGTGCACATGTGTCTTGCACTTCTGCCTAGTGGCCCTTTCAGTGATTGAGTGGGCTAGGGAATGATATAATTCAGATATAGTGGGATATTGAATGTCTGCAAATTGAAGCCAAAAATGTTTGATTATTCTTTCTGCTGGAAAAAGTCAGATATGATAAAATATGATAACATTTTACTTTTCGGGGTCACCAAATCCCATGGTCATTTATGATGTCTGAGTAGCATTTAGAAGGGTCACTCCAGAGTTTCTTTTAGCAACTAGGGATTGTTGCTCCTAGAAGTCTTAAGTCCCTGTTTCAGGAGGAAAGGAAGAAACACTAATTTAGGTTATATTGTTCTTTGTCCCCCAGATGTGCAGTAAGCATGCCACTTTAATGTTGTTGATAGGGTGTTCTATATGATGTCAACTTTTCCTTTAAGGGAGGTGATGAAATACCAATACTTAGATTAATCTGTGGACATTCAACATGCTTGATCTTTTAATGAAAATGAACCAAGACTGAGCTGTGAAGTAAAATGTAACTCTAATGCAAATGAGCACATGCATGCATCTTTCTCAATGACTTCTAAATAGCCTGAAAATAGTAACATGTCTTTGATGATTAATTAAGTGGATCTTAATTAGTGGTATGTATAATTGATTATGCTAAGAAATCTCCAATCAACTTGTCTTCCTTATTTCATTGTATGCTAATAGAAAGCCAATGAACAAATCCTCACAATTAGTTCCTCATTAGCTTCCTTCCACTTCTTTACAAACTCACATTGAATAGGAACAGATTTCAGAATCCTCTTTTTCCAAATTATAAAACATGTTGCCATCCGACTAGCTGCATTTAAATCCCATTATATATTACCTACCTGAGTATCAGGTACATTTTATTGTTTTGTTTTGTTTTCTTAGTCAGTAAAGAGTCTAATACCCTGACATCTCTTCCCTCCTTCAACCACTTTCTTTGTCCAGGCTGTTGTTACTCTTTTATGCAGACTGTTTTAACTTTCACTCAAGCCCTGCTTCATACTTGTACTTCACTATCTGTTTGACTATTTGACACTCATTTTAACACCCATTAAACCAATTGTTATGATTGTTAATTTGATATTCCACATTCATTCTCTTTGTTGGAAGGATTGTATATATCATTCATTTTCAAAAAGATACTTGCTGGTGTCATTCTGGTGCAGCCACTGGGGAAACAGCTGGGAAGAAGGAGGATTCAGAGGGAATGGAATGGGATAACACAGGATTTTAGGGTGAATATAATCACAGTAGTTTCACATAGGCATAAATCTGTCAAAAAAGAAAGAAAACTAGAGAGGTAGCTCAGTTGTTAGGAACACTGGCTGCTCTTCTGGAGAACCTGAGTTCAGCTCCCAGCACCCACAGGGTGACTCATAACTGCCTGCAACTCCAGTTCCTGGAAATCTGATGCCCTCTCTGGCTTCCAAAGGCATAGATCGACACATGCAGGCAAAATATCCATACAAATAAAATAAATATGAAAGAAAGAAAAGAATTAAGGAAGGAAGGGAGGGAGGGAGGAAGGAAGGAAGGAAGGAAGGAAGGAAGGAAGGAAGGAAGGAGATAAGAAAGAGATCTCTGCAAGCTAGCCTAGATGGCGAGATTTTTCCAAAGCTTCATTCTGTAGTATTCTACTCTGCCTTTAGATATAGGGATGCTACAATTGTGTCACCATAATTTTTAATGATATGAACTCAATGTGGTAAACTGTGGTGAAAGTTTAGGATGGAATAATTTTGGAATATATTATTTCGCAAAGTGGAAAACTACTATGGACTTTAATCAAAATGCCATCACATTAAAGGAGTACAGATATATAGATGGAAAAAAACACCCAGGAATTCCACCCCCTGCTGCCCTGCCTCCAAAAGAACTCCATGACTTGGCAGGCTTCACGGATTGTCACAATGTATGTTCTGAGTGCAGCCAAGGGCAGATTTTCTGTTAACTAGAACAAGAATTCGGAGCACTTAGGGGCCCATTACTTTCCATAGTAGTGGGGATAATTGATTTAAATATCAGATCAGCTCTTCTTTGAACACAATGTAACACAAAGTCAAAATAGGATACTCTGGTACCTTGTAGACACAGATTTAGATCCCAAGTATACCAGCTGTTGAATGATAATGACCTTTGGCCGTTATGGTCCTAGCTGTAAAATAGTGTTTCTCTTAGAATGATTGCAAGAATTAAGTAAAATAACATGCAAAAATCCCGGCATATAACTTACATCTACCAAATGTGAATCTTTGTTACAGGGACTGTAACTACTCATCTTGTACTAGACACTCCTTGCAGTGTGTGGGTGTGTGGGATGTGCCTGTGTTCACATGTGTGTTCTTCTATGGATGCCAGAGGTTGATATTTGTTGTGTTCCTCTGTCTTTCTCCACTTTATTTTTTGAAACAAGGTCTCCCAATGAACCTTAACCTCAAACTCCCTGATTCAGCAAGACTAGCAGGACAGTGAGCACAAGGGACTTCTCCTGTCTCCACCCTCCCAGTGCTAGGAATACAGGGGCATACTACCATACTTGACTTTTAGTTACTTATTTTTTAATGTGGGTGCTGGACATCTGAACTCACATCCTCATACTTGTGTGGCCAGCACTTTACCAACCAGATCATCTCCCCCAAACCCCATATTTTTATGCAAATGTTATTATATAGACGTGATCACTATGCTGTTTCATAAATAAGGGACTGAGCCAGCAAAATAATACAGAAAGCACAGAAGCTCAGCTGGGGTTCAAAATCAAACTTTTCCATTCCAAACAGAGCCCACACCCTCTTAGTTATTATGCAGCATAGCCTGACCCACTCTATGGGCAATTTGAATGCAATCTCACTTCACTGCATATTTACCTCATTAAAACAAACTTGGGAGAAGCAAACAATGCTGTTTAGTCAAGTATAAATCATTTTAATTTGTCCATTCTTTTGAATGAGCCACATCATTGTTTCCTTTTCAATTGTGGGAAACCCAGCACTCACCTGAGTACAGACAAGCACACTTAATTTGTCCCAGAATCTTCATAAATCTTCTCTCCTTTGTTTTACAGTTTATGAATGATTAATTAGACAACATATTTTGGAATTATTTGAAAAGGACCCCAAATGTGTTTTTTAAATATATTATATCAATGTTTTATATATATATAATGTTTTATATATATATTTATATATATATATATATATATAAATGTTGGGTGCTTTCCAAATAATATGTACATATATTTAAATTTAAATATATTAAAATTCAAATTTTTTTGAAAATTCACCAAGAGGTGTCTAGGAGATGCTATCTACTGCTCCAAGCATGCATGATGGTCATGTTATCTAAGTACTTCATCTATGTCAAATTTCTACTTGTTAAAACCTAAGACCTTATTTGCTGTTACTTGCAGTATTGTGTTTTCCAGACAAGTTCCCTAGAGCTAATTTGTAAGAGATTTTGGGTAAAAGGCAGACAGCAGAGTGCTGTTGTTGGAAGAGCATCCTTGGATCCAGGCATTTTTATAAAGAACATCGCCATTTTATCCAAATGTACCCACTTCCAATCCTCTTCATCAGTTAACAATTTGATGTTCATAAGGCAGCGACTTTCAAGTGTGATTTCACCACACAGCAGGGTTTCTCTAGTAGTTTAAGGGGGTAGCAGAGAATTGAAAAAAAATAATTAAATTTTTATTCCTAGGAAGCATTATATACAGCCATCATTTTGGGAATTTGGGGGAGAGCCGGTAAAGCAACTAGGAGGTGGAACTAAGCAACAGTGAATATTGGGACCTTGGAAGAGGCCCTCAGTCCTGCATCTACAACACCTGCCCCACCCCCTCCCTAAACCCATGGCAGTGGGAGATTGGCCAAACATCTTCATTGGGCTTGGTCCATGTCAGGCTTGGTAAGGTCGGAGCAAGCAATTACTCTTCCAGTTTAGCTTAGTTGTAATAATCAACAGTGGGCGGTGTTCCTATGTGCATCGGAGTAACAGGCCATTTAAGAGAAGACCACAGTTTAAATGATTTCTTTTCCTTTTTTAAAAAAATTATTTATTTTTATTTCCTGGGCACTGGTGTTTTTGCCTGCGTGTATGCATGAGGATGTCAAATCCCCTGGAATTCAAGTCACACAGAGTTGTGAGCTGCCATGTGGGTCCTGGGAACTGAACCCAGGTCCTCAGAAGAACAACCAGTGGTCTTAACCACTGAGCCATCTCCCCAGCCCTAATTTTCTTTTGTTAGCAGCCTTAGTCTGGGCTGAAATCCTCCCTGAAAGCAAGAACCAGGATCTAGGTGTGGCTAAACTTCATGATTGGTCCAACAGAACCCATTTGATTGTTGGTAATAGATTTTTATTTGGTCACTTGACATCAATCTGTCTACCTAGAACTATACTCTAAATATCTCCTGCCCCAAAGATTTTCTCTGGCCTCTTTTCTGTCCAATGTGTTGTCCTTGCTATCTGTCCTTAGAATGTAAGCTCCCTGAGGACAAGAACAGTGTCAAGCTATTTGCTACTCTCCACAGAGGACTCCATAAGTAGGCTTGGTACAAAGGAAATGCAACTTTTATGTGAAATAAACTGTCATTAAACAGGAGGGAGTTGTTCTGACATTTTATTTTTGTCCATTTTCTTACATCCTGTTTTGCTTTGTTTTTAAACTGCTTTATTCTATTTTCTGAATTTTTTGTTTGTTTCCTTGAGACAGGGGTCTGTTTATGTAGCTATGGCTGGCCTGGAACACATAAATCCTTGCCTGCCTCTGCCTCCCTACTGCCGGGAGAAAAGGCTTGAACCACCACACTGGGTCCTATTATCTGAATTTTTAATGTCTTTGAATCTGAAAAAAAATGTTATATTGCTGACTACTAGATGCTGATTTTTTTTTTTTTTGGTCTCCCCGCAAATTTGCTTCATTTTGCACTTGTACTTTCTAGTGCTTCTCGCAGGTCTGCATCTTTTATCTTGTCTCCGTCCATTAATCTTTAAATGCATTTGTACTTCTCCTTTGCCAATTTCACACGTGAATACAATGTATTCCGATAATACCCACACTGCCTTTCAACTCCCCATAGACCCCTTAACCATGTCTCCCTCCTCACTCATGTCTTCATTTTTTCTTTCTAAAAATTAGTTTTTATTATTTTAAAATGTGTGTGTGTGTGTGTGTGTGTGTGTGTGTGTGTGTTTGATTCTGTCTTAATATGTGAGTGCAGGGTGCCATTGGAGGCCAGAAGCGTTGGATCAGCTGGAACTGGAGTTACGGGCTGTTGTGTGTAGCCCCATTTGGGTCTGGGAACCAAACTTGGGTTCTCTCTAAAAGCAGTACAGGCCCTAACCACTGGCCTGAGTCTATTCCCATGCTCCTCCCCCATTTAACCTGCTGGAGTCAAATTAGTTCCTCCAGTGTGTGCATGGCCATAGGACCATCCATTGGAGTATGGGCTATGGTCGATTTTATATTAATTTGTAATCCTTATACTTTTGTATCTTTAATGGTTTCTTTGTTACATGTGCACATAATTCTCAGAATGTGTGTGTGTGTGTGTGTGTGT